>CM021106.1:419241562-419532960 GCA_007115665.2 Sequoiadendron giganteum
GGGAGTGGAGAATATTCTGTGCATTCATTGCCCACTCCTCTCTGTGGCGGTTTTTAGGGCAGAAACCCTAATCAGGGCATAGGTGGCTCAATCTGAGCCCTTCATTGTAATTTGATCTGAACCGTCCACTGAACTGGACTTATTATAAAAGGGGCATCCCCCCTCATTTGTAATCAATTAGAGATAGAGATTAGAATTGGAGTTGAATCAGAGCTAGAGAGTAGAGGGCATTTAACTTAAAAGTTAGCTTTAGATTGAGGAGGGAAGAAAACTTTCCTTTGAAAGTTTTGTAAAAGGTTGTTGTGAACACTTTTCATAATACAAAGAGTTTCATTGCTTGGTGATTTCTTCTTTGTTATGAGTAGCTAGCAAGGCCATTTCGTCTTTCCAATTCAAGATAGATAGAGTAAAATAGATTTTATTTCATGCAAGTAGTTGTTAATTGTGGAGTGTGGCGTTGTGATTTAAGCATATCTTCTTCATCCATACCACTAGCGGGCTTACTGATGGTAAGTTCGCTTTGCGTGGTCAACTGGAGTATCAGCACTTAACTTCGATTATGGTTCATATGTTTGTATGCGTCGTATTGACGGTATGAACATGTTGCGTCATAGTTTGAACACTTTTCTCATCCTTTGAAGATTGCACCAACTTTGTCGGAGTTGTTCGAAAGAAGACAAAGCAAAGTTTGGTTTGAAGATTGTTTAAGTCGATCCTCGTCCTCCACCCTTTAGAAGTAGATTTGTAGAATCCCTATCCCTATCCCCTTTAAATTCTGCATTTTCCGAGTCAGTCTAGATACCAGAACAATATTGCCAAATCATTCATTGCTTCACAGAGTTGAACAACTACGTAAGTCCCCTTGAAATAACCGGCAAAACACATCAACCAACTGAGTCTATTCGCGATAAAAGGAACCTTGGAGTCGAACACATGAACTTTCAAGCAATCTTAGCATGTGGGACACTTTGATCAAGAGAGAATAGAGTGACCGTTGGACAACTTTATTCTGTGTTGGCGCTGTCATAAAAAGCACGTCAACAGTACCCAGGACTGTTTCATGAACAGCAAATAGACCTACCAGACCCACTTTCCTAAGAGGAGAACAAGTTGAGGAGAATGTTGAAGAAGTTGGGAACATATTATATGCTGATGCAGTTATGGCAGCGAACGAGGAGTGGGATATATTGATACCACAAGTGCGCGAGCGCATGCATTTTGATCGATTCGTGAATTCGAGAGTGGAATATTATAGGTCTCGACAGGGGAATAGGCCTCGAAACCAAAATAATGATCTGAAGCATGCAACAAACAGGCTCAATCTAGCGATGTTCGATGGTAGTGGTAAGGTCACAGCTCAGGCCTGGATTAGTAAGCTAGATACATTCCTCACATTGTGCCCGATGGCTGAGAGAGATGCTATCCGATATGCGACACTACATCTTGAGGGGGTAGCTTACGACTGGTGGCACCACGGGAAAGTGACACTACAGCGTGACCGGATCACATCATATCAAGAGTTTGTTGACAGGTTGGTGGAGCGGTTTGACAGGAAGGATCCAGAATCCTACTTCAGATACTTGGCTCAGTTGAGACAGAGTGGCAGTTTGGAGTCCTATATTGGTGACTTTCAGAAGTTATCAGTTATGGTTCCGAACATTTCAGAGAGACGACTAGTGGTACTCTTCATGGAGGGTTTGACAGAACCATTGAGAGGTTGGATCAAAGCCTTTGATCCTCCTTCGTTACAGGAAGCGATGAAGAAGGCACGGAGTATGGAGTTGGCAGCACCTTCTAGTAGATTCAACTCCAGAGGTTCTTCATCTTTCAGGGACAATAAGGGCTTTAACAGAAACAGAGAGAAGTCTGATTTTAACAAAGAAAAATCAGATTTTAAAAACGATTCAAAGGGGAAATCAGCAGCACCACCTTTGGATCGTGAGGCCCTTAACGATCTACGCAGGAAGAAGCTTTGCTTCTATTGCAAGGGTCCCTATGACGCCAATCATGATTGTCCTTTGAGGCCTAAGGGCAAAGCAAATCGTGTGATGTGGGCGTATTATGAGGATTCGGAGTCAGAGAATTCCGAACAGCAGGAGAGTTCTGAGGAGTCAGAGCCAGAGGCTTCAGAGCCTAAGGCAGAGATAGAGTCAGAGCTTCAGATACAGGAGGCACGCCTATCTAGCATTCAGCAGGAGGGCTCATTTAGGATTCGTGGAGTGTTGGCAGGACAGAGGGTCATTACCCTTCTTGATACAGGAGCCACACACAATTTCATAGATGCTAGGTTTGTTGAAAAACACGGACTCATCACTGAGGAGTTCGAGGGCATTAGGGTTAAGGTGGCCGACGAATACACTTTGAGGTGTGAACGCATGATTAAGGATCTCCCTTTACGCTTGAACAATTATGAGTTCAAGGCTGATTACTACGTAGTTAACATGGGAGATATTGATTTGGTCTTGGGAATGAAGTGGCTTCATTCATTGGAGGAAGTCACTCTTCGACTCAAGGACATGGAGATCCGTTTTGATGTTGACGGGAAGACACACATACTAAAAGCAATTCGGGACAGCAACATCAAAACAATTTCTTTTCGTCGGATGGAGAGGCTCATGCGTCACGACATGGTAGAGTGGGCTGCCGAGTGCACATTAGCACCTATACAGGAGGGACAGTAGAAGACTGAGTATCATCCGGACATTCAGCAGTTGAGAGTCAAGCATGATAAGGTATTCAGTGATATTCCTCTAGGGAGACCTCCGGACAGGGGCATTGAGCACATCATAGAGCTCGAGGAGGGCGCGAAGCCCGTTATGATAACTCCTTACAGGCATCCTAAGAGGTTGAAGGATGAGATAGAAAAGACAATAAAGGAGTTACTTGCTATGGGTCACATTCGACCTAGCAAATCACCATTCGCTTCTTCGGTTGTTTTGGTAAAGAAGAAGGATGGAACATTACGCATGTGCATTGACTACAGAGTCCTGAATAAGAGGACGATCAAAAACAGGTATCCGATACCTTGTATAGACGAGCTTATTGATGAGCTCCATGGCGCATGTTACTTCACTAAAATAGACTTACGGTCGAGGTATCATCAGATCAGGGTTCGTGAGCAGGACATTGAGAAGACTGCCTTCCAATGTCATTGTGGGCACTTCAAGTTTATAGTGATGCCATTTGGCCTCACTAATGCGCCAGCTACATTTCAGTCTACGATGAATAGGGTTTTTCATTCACAGCTGAGGAGATTCGTATTGGTCTTCTTCGATGATATCCTTATTTACAGCAGGACTTGGCAGGAGCATTTGGCTCACTTGGAGACCGTGTTGAGTATTCTGGAGAGGGAGTCCTTGTACGCCAAGGAATCCAAATGTGACTTGGGAATGACCGAATTGTTATATTTAGGTCATATCATTAGTGCAGGAGGAGTGCGGATGGATCCTGAAAAGATCCGCGCTATTATTGACTGGCCTACACCGGCAAACCTGACACAGTTGAGAGGGTTTCTAGGTTTGTGTGGGTTCTATCGCAGATTCGTGAATGGTTATTCACGACATGCAGCCCCTATGATAGATTTACTGAAGAAGGGTGCATTTATTTGGACTCCTGAGGCACAGGAATGTTTTGAGAGATTTAAGGAGTTGATGACTACATGCCCTGTTTTAGCACTACCAGACTTTACGAAGCCTTTTGAGCTTCAGTGCGATGCATCAGGTGAGGGCATTGGTGCGGTGCTTATGCAGGACAAGCATCCGATTGTGTATGAGAGCCGTAAACTCAGAGGGCCAGAGAGACTTTATAGCATATATGATAAGGAGATGCTCGCTATCATGCATGCCTTAGCAAAATTCAGGCAGTATCTTGTTGGCAGCAAATTTTGCATCAAAACTAACCATAATAGTTTGAGACACTTCTTAGGGCAGCGAGATCTCAATGATCGTCAGCAGAAGTGGGTCAGTAAATTGCAGGCCTATGACTTTGATATTTCGTATATCAAAGGTACACAGAACGTAGTAGCTGATGCTCTTTCACGTAGGCCATATTTGAGCTCTATGGTTCATATTATGGAGGATTGGAGGCATATGATTTTGGTAGAGTATGCCGAGGACACTTGGGCTTCCAACATTGTTGAGGGATCGACGGTGGATACCAGGTATACACTTGTGAATGACTTGATCATTTACAAGAACAAGATTTATTTGATTCCAGGATCAGAAGTGAAGAACATAATCATGCGAGCCTTTCATGATGTACCGACTGCAGGACATCCCGGGTATTTCAAAACCTATAGACAGATACGGGAGAGATTCACATGGAAAGGACTCAAGGCAGATGTTCTTCAGTACGTGCGTGAGTGCCCTGTTTGTCAGCAGAACAAGCAGGAGAACACGTACCCGGCAGGTTTATTGCAGCCACTTCCGATTCCTGACAGGAAGTGGGAATGCCTGTCGATGGACTTCATTACGGGCTTGCCTAAAGCCCAGGGGCGAGATTGCATATATGTAGTTGTGGATCGGCTGACGAAGTATGCCCACTTCTTTCCGATTACCACTACCTACACAGCTACACAGGTGGCAGAGGTCTTCTTTCGTGAGGTATTCAGACTACATGGGTTGCCTCGGAGCATTGTGAGCGATAGAGATAGTCGGTTCTTGAGTCACTTCTGGCAGGAGGTATTCAAACTCTGTGGGACCGAGCTTACACCGAGCACCAGTTACCACCTGCAGACAGATGGGCAGACGGAGATAGTAAATAAGTGGGTGGAAGGGTACCTCAGAAATTATATTGCAGGGCAGCAGAAGGCATGGGTCAAGTGGATTCATTTGTGTGATTATTGCTACAACACGACATTCCACATGACTATTCAGATGTCCCCTTTTATGGCGTTGTATGGGTATGAGGCGCCGAGTTTTCTAGATTTGCTACTGAGCGACAGTAGAGTGCCGAGTGCTGGAGACTTGTTGTAGGAGAGTTAGGATACTATGAGGGCTCTCAAGGAAAATATCGCCAAGGCACAAAATCAGCAAAAGCAGTATGCAGATCAGAAGAGGACGGAGAGGCATTTTGAGGTGGGTGACATGGCTTACCTCATGCTGCAGCCCTACCGTCAGTCCACTCTTAGGAAGAGTGGGTTAGAGAAGCTTAAGCCATGTTATTACAGTCCTTTCAAGATCCTGAGGCGAGTTGGAGATGTGGCTTATGAGCTTGAGCTTCCGGCGGAGAGCAGGGTACACAATGTTTTTCATGTATCACGCCTCAAGAAAGCATTGGGACATCGTGTGGTTCCGTCTGCAGTTCTACCTCCCTTAGATGATGAGGGAAAGTTGATCTTAGTACCTGAGTCCATCCTGGAGTACAGGGAGAGACAGTTGCGTAGGAGGACTATCAGGGAATATCTCATGAAATGGAGAGATTTGCCAATGGAGGATGCTACATGGGAGAGCGACGATATTTTGCAGCATCCGGAGTTGAGATTGCTTGAGGACAAGCAATTTCAGGAGGGGCGGAGTGTCATGTCCCCTTCTAGTTGACATCTCTCAGAGCACAGGATTAGCCTATTATGCGACCCTCTTAGGCCGATAGATTGGATAGAGGGTCTTGATGGAGCTTGGCTCAGCTTCAGATTGTCAGTATTTGATCAGTTGGCTTTCGTTCAGGCTCGTTCGGACACTTCTAGCCTGAGTTGCTATTTTTAGCAGTATTCAGTACTCAGCGTGGGACCCCTGCTATTTTTAGCAGTATGGATTGATAGCGTTTAGAATCACTTCTTTATTCATCAGCTTCAGACGGCACGAGCATCGGGTGAATATTGAGAGAGATATTAATATTTAATTGATTTAATTAAATATTAATTGTGGAAGCATTATAAAATAAAGTTATAATATTTTATTATAACTTAAGTGATTTCAGTGAAGGGGTCGCCCATCATGAATAGGGGCCATTTTGATGATTATATTTTATTATTAAAATTTGGCTGGAGACTATTGAATTAATTAAACAGGAAAAGTCGAATTTTTAATGATTCCCTATTATTAAGGAAATCGCACTTTTCATGAGTATAATGCATTTGCTTGGAAATTCGAGCCATGAGGATTATGGTGAATTGAAAATTGGTCAAGTTTCGTCAGAGCACGGAAGCCTACGGTTTCAATCTCAGAGCATTGGGGAACGAGCCATCTCCAGTGAAAGCAATTCAGAGGGTGTGAGATATCATCTGATTTATTGCCAAGCAAGAGATTTCTTCATTCAGAAGAAATTACAGAGCATCACAGATCATTCATCTTCAGAGGTTTCAGAGTAATAATCTTCCAGCAGAGATTCTTCATTCCAGGCGCCTATTACCTGAGATTTTGGATACATCAATAAAGGCCGTACTTTTTATTTGGTTGCTGCTGTTACCAGGCCATACAGAGCTGTACCAGGCCGTACCTCCATCAGAAAGGGGCGTACTTTCCTTTGCAAGCAAATTGCCTACTTTATACTCAGTTTGCCAGCACCAGTTTGGGCACATATCTTCCTGGCCTCATTAGGGATCATCAGAAAGAGGGAGAAAGAAGTATTTCTTGCAGCCGTACCAAATCAAGTCCATTTTCATATTGCAGCAAATCAGGTTTTCATCAAATAATTTATTGCCTTATTGTTTGCATGTACTTGGATCTTTATTGTAATCGTTTCAGAAGATTGATAAATAGACTGGCATCCATATTAGCAAAAGAATCTATAGTCTTCAGAGTTGATTTATTTTTATAGAATTTATTCTTTATTTCTTGCAAAATCGCATTATTGCATTTATGCTCAAAAACACCAAAAAAACCAAAAACTGCAAAAAACAAACAAAAAAACAGTCAGAATCAGAATCAGGGGGAAACAAGGGTTTCTACAGCAGTACTCTCCAACAAATATCATGACCAAATCAGTGTTGCTCCACAATTTCCTGAGAACATTCGAAACCGACTTACATCACGTGCTTCCAGTGTTTGATTTGCATGCTTTGGAAGGTGCAGGAAACATTGCAGTTAAGAATCTTGATCATTCCAAGTTGCTTGCAGCGGCTTCTATCCCCATCTCAGTGCAAAGCCTTGAATTCGTAATTGCTTGTGTCAAGCATTACAATTCAACTTCACAAGAAATCATATCAGCAGATGGGCGTATTATTTGCAGCCTTAGGCCGGAAGACATTGAGAAGTGTTTTTGAATACCACCATGCACGAAAAAATTCATCATATCTATTGAAGAATGTGAAAGGGTGTGGTATGCGCAAAAGGACAAGTGTCGGAAAAGAATGGCTCAGAAGTGGCTAAAAGAGAATCAGAATACTTTGCCAAGAAATGTTGGGCGCAATGAGTTCAAGGATGAAATTGCAGTCATGATTACTTTGCTCAACCGAGTCACAAGTCAAGCAGAGGCTAATAAATTTCAGCCTTGGATGTTTTACGTCATTTCCTAGATTGTTGATAGAACTAAACACTATGACTAGCCAGCATTGATCAGTGATTCTCTCCACTGTCAAATGATAGAGTTCTTCAAGGCCAATGAATTCCACATGATATCCTACCTCGTTTATCTAATGGCCTTTCAAGGAAAGTTTAGAGGTTTGAATGTCATTGGAACTCTGGGTGTTTAGCATGTATATGATCACTACCCGTAGTTAAAGTTTTCAAAATTTGAGCGGCATTACAAGTGGGTGAATGATCCATTTCTGATGCATACGGTGCGAGATCTTGATAGTGAGTTGCATATAAGAATTTCAGCAGATGCCATATTGGCAATGGCAGAGTGGGCTAATTGGTTTATCCAATTCCCCATGTTCTCCTACATAAGAATATATGGCTTCTCAGGTGATCCAGTAATGCTTCCTAGATATCCAACGGATGAGATCGTGTTCATGGAATTTCTAAGGCACGTACATGGAGTACACACATTTTTGCGTAACAAACGCATGCTTGCATTGAGTTTCCCATTTGAGATGAGCATATATAGATGCAGATCAGCAGCTGATGCTAAGTTGATGAGTGATGAAATGTCAAGATTTGGTCTCAAGCTCTTCAAGAAGTAATGTCCCCTTTTTGGGATAACCCTAACCTAGAATCACAAGCTTAATGTAGTTTACCACTTAAATGCTTTAAGTAAGATAAATCCTGGCTTTAAGTCTTCCAATCACAATCCTTATTGCTGATCAATGCCCAGTGTGCAAAACCTCGTCCAGTCTTCTGCTCCAACTCTCCTCTTACTTCTGCTCTCCACCAAAATAATATTCAATGACTAAAGTTTTCCTTTATATTGATTACTGATGATATCTAGTACACCAAAGAATAAGTTTGGAGAGACATGAAGAATGATGCTCCTTTGGTTTATTTAAAGAGCAACCTTGGGTGATTAATGCTAGTTTGATTGTTAATCTTGGTATATATTGAAGTCATATAAGGATGCTATTGCTTGATCATAATTCTATAATGAAGTATGAATGGGTAATAGGCTCTAGAATGGAGAATAGATAATGGGGTAAGGTTTCTATGTCTGATTCTTATCCTTCCAAACTCATGTGAAGAAGATGTAATTTGCTGATGCTTCTAACTGAATGTTGTTCTGCGTATAATCCGGTATGCAAGCAATGTATGTAAGGTGCTATATCTAACGTTTACCAATTGTTTATGGAGCCTGTAACTAGATCTCCTGATAAGATATATAAACCTAATTGATTTTGTTATTTGTTTACACATATATTTGGATAGGATCTGATGGAAATGCTAGGGGATATAAGTGCTTTCCAAATATGGAATCTGCTATGTATATTATTTGAAAATGGTTGACTGATTTCTATATCTGATCGATACTTCCAATTTATGTAAACTCCTATAGAAGGTGAATTCTCTCATTTTTTTCCATTAGGGCTTGGGTTTTTTTTTTCACTATTCTCCATGAAAGCCCTAAGTTCATCTCTTAATGGATCACCCATGAGATCGTTTCCTAGGTTATTATTCCTAGAGCTTCTTTAGTGGTAGGTTTGCATTATTTTCCACAGAATGGCAGGATTTTTGCTTTGATATCACTGTGATGTTCCTTACCTGGTTGGTTCTAAGGTTGTTGGATGATAAGGGTTTTGAGACTCTATCCCCACCACAAGGTCCTTTTCAATTGTAAAGTCTTGGAATAATACCGGCATCACCATTTATATACAAATCCACATTCCTACATGTTAGCCTTAATATCTAATATCCAGAAATCAGACCTAACAATACTTGCATATTGCAAACAGAAAGAAAGTCACTCAGCCCATCAGGAGAAGGGAATCCTTAAGGGGCCCAATGGTCTACCACCTCCTATTGCCCAACCCTTATCTCAGGCCTGCAGGACAGAATTCTTAGGTGGAACCCCCACCCCTCCATGACCCAACCCTTGCTTTGGGCCAGTGGGGCAAAATGCCCAACCCTTGCTTTGGGCCCATGGGGTGGAACCTGAGTGGGGTTTTTAGACAAACCACTTAAGTCATGACTCACCTCTCCTGGTGGGATTACAATCAAAATGCAAACAATTTCTATACAATTTCCAATTAAGCAGCCATTATTAATTCATTTTCATTTTCATTTATTATGCTAGGAAAAAGTCCCACATGAGTATCTAATTCAGCATGAAGATAAATCAGAGTGCATGAGCAAGTATAGCAAGATTCATGTCTATAGTTCATTCATTATATCCTATATATTAATGCAATCAACAATTTAATTCAGTCCAATATATGTATACCATATCATTGAATTCTATCATGAGAGTAGTGCAGAAATAAGTCAATCAATATCCATGCCTATATGTTCCTTCTATTTCTTGATCAATGCAGCCTACAGTTCTAAAATTAGATCGAACTGATTGCTATTTGCAAACCCAAACATTAGTCACAAAGATATAGATCAGTCCTCATTAGAACTGGTCCTGTAGAAGAGACAATTACAGTTTATAAATGTTCCAAGACTACACAGTCCGCCCAAATTTAATATCCAATATCAATTGCCACAAATCTATTTTCCAGTTTGTTCTATTATGGAGGGATGGTTCCAAATGTGTTAGAAGCAACTTGTACATCTCAATGAACAAAAGACTAGAGATTATATTCAATAATACACAAATCAATTGAAGCTGGGGTCAGAGGTTCATGCGGCATCATTATGTCAGATTGTAGAAACTACATATTCAAGTCAGTGAGTAATCTCACTTGAATTTTTGTGCATCTCTAGATATAGTACCTGTTGTGGTTGATTAATTGTTGTCTTCCAATTTATGTGATTGTCTTTAGAGTGTGAACTAGTCTCCATCCTATTCCATGATCCCTTTCCATAACATTCGGTGTTCTTTTATATTTCTACGATTACTTGAATAGAGGCGCCTGTTCTAAAAGGTGATGACTCTTCTCAGTAGGTATGATTTCTTATTAGTTAATGGTAGCCTAACATCATCGGTGTCTTAATATTAATTATTGTTTTAAACGTTGTGCTTCCTATATTCTTCTTTTTAGTATTTTCATCACTGCATTTGTTTCCTTAAAGAAGAATCGATATCTATTATTGTTGTCTTAAAGCAATCATTGCCAAACAAAAGATTGATTCCCGGCTCCTCAATCATATATGTGCGCTGTTGTTAATGATCATCTTCAGTGATAATTGTGAGGGAAATACTCACTAATGACAGATTCGCCAATGTCTAAGGAATCTCCTCCCACCAAGCCTTCGATCCAGAATGATGACCAAATATATGCATCCCGATGAGATCGAGTTAGCGCTAGGGTCGAGTCGCAGCTGGAGGACGGAGATCTCATATTCGATGCATAATGTCCCTTAAACATCATAGTGACTGCTTACTATTTGTATTTTATACTTGATATTATTTTATAGTGTATTTATTTTATTCTTTAAGTTCTTACTATTTATTGTATATTGTTGGTATTGATATATATTTATAATTACAATATTACCTTATGGTAATTGTAATTATAAAAGTACTTATATTATAGTATTTATTTAAGACATTTAAATTGCTAGCTATATCTTATAATTGCAATTAGAAAATTATTTTTGGGTAGTTAAAATTGTGATATGATTGATGGTAAGTGTAATAGCAATATCAAGTTGTAATGATTTATATATTTATTTTATTTATAATATTGTTAATGACTTGCATGACTTAACTTGATATTATTAATGATAATCATAATTATAGTGATACCTTTAGATTACGTTTGCAATTATAATATTGTCCCGATAATTAAATGGAAATTACTTACATTGGTATTTATTTGATCTTGTTGTTTGTATTTCAACATATCATATTTCGTTTTAGAATTTCAGGGACATGACAAAGAGACGTTCATACGATGCTCATGGTGTCTTTGCAGCTTGTCTTGGTCAAAATCATGCACATATACCTACAGTTGAAGATTTTTGGGTTGATTGTGCAGATGAATTCGAAGTGCGCAAGCGCAACTACTCCAGACTTACTCTTTGGTAGATGGCAGATTTCTTATTAGAAGATGTGGAGGGTTTGTCAGATGATGATGGGGAAGTTATACTTCCCATGTATGCTCAAGATCACGTCGATCAGCGACCACTTCCACAAGTTGATTGGTTCGCCCAAGAGGGCACCTCAATCGAGGAAAGAACAAGACGAGTTATCAAGAACAGCAAGATATTCCTGAACAGTTAGAAGACGCGGAAGGTAGCTATTCTAGTTGCAGAGCCACCGATAGTTCGGTCATCTCTACCTTCTTCTTCTCGACCAAAGCTCAGAATGAAAGCAACGAGCGTTCCTCTAGAAGGTTCAAAGAACAGCACAATGTTAAGGAATTTGAAGGAAAAGGTGGATCAACAGGAACAATCAATAGATGCACTAGAAGTTCTAGTTAAATTGGCACCACGAGTTGAAGTAGAAGCTTCATCTCCTATTCTTCCACCATCACTGAGGCCTTCTCCCATGAATATAGATTCAGAAGGCGATTCACCAATTCACAATGTCTCAATACCGATTGATCCATTCAGAGTTGCTAGAGTTGGAACCAATCCTCCCAAAGAAGTTAGTAGAGACTCCTCTTCTTAGCTTGAGAACCTGCTGGGTAGGAAAAGGAGGAGGCCTTCTTATCAGTTGAATTTTGCAAAACTTGATAGCGTCTACCAAGACACAATAGGGAAGAAACTTAAGAAGCAAGTTCATATGGAGAAGAATTATGATGGCGAGATCATCCTTAAGTTTTCCACACCTCCAAAGGACAAGAACATTGATGAGGTTGAAATTGATGACTTCAAAGTTGTCAAGGCCAATCTCGGAAGAAGCACCTGACATACTAATGTGAACTCTTTGAGGTTGCAACTGATAATCTGAAGGAACGAGTGTTCAAGGATAGAGAAGATAAGGCAACCCTTAAGGCTAAGATTCGGCAGCTGCGGTAGTATGTTTCCAAACTCCTTCATGGTACTTCACAAGATACTTTGTTGCTTCCACAAGTTCTGGAATCACCTGCAGATCAACATCAACTGAGTCAGTTGGTCATCTACAATAAACATATGAGAGATTGGATAGAAGAGATTTTCACCAGGGGCAGATTTATACTTGTAGAGATGTACCAATTGAGGTATAACACCCATGATCTTCTCTCAGGGATTCAAGAGTTCGAGCAGAATATAGCAAAAAGGAAATCGAGAGATGAGATTGTCATTTCCAACTTGAGGACGACTTATGATTCAGTCATTACAAAAGAACACAAGAAGAAGCTTTTTGCTTGGAGAGAACAACACCTCTTCAAAGTAAAAACCTATGAAGGAATATCTGTAGAGTTAGCTGGATATAGACAGAAGGTTGTTAATACTCTCAAGTTCGTAAGTACGTTTGTGTCACAGATCCCTTGTCAATATCGACATGAAGATGACACTTTGTAATGTCCCCTTTTTCGTGAGCATCAGAGTTTCGTGTATTAGCCTATCTTTTGACCCTCGTAGGCTAATATGGTGGGTTAAAAGGTCCTGTGTGGCAGATATCAGGTTGTTTTCTTCTCTGGAGTTTGGTATTATTTTGGGGGTTGATTTGGACTCAGTTTGTGCTCACTTACTATTTATAGTAAGTCACCTAGTTGATGGAGTCCAATATTACTATTTTTGGAAAGGCACTTGGATGCGTTGTTGATGTAGTGGTTGATCTCCTGGTTCAGACGGAATCAAGAAACGATGGTTAGTGAGAAAGTTATGTCAGTTTTAATTATTATTAAAGTCAAGCTTTAATAATAATTAATTTAGTAAAAGGGGTACATATTATAATGTTATATTTTGACTTTATATTAATAACGGCTATTTAATGATATAAGTCAAATTATAAAGTACCTCTCTTGGTGTCCACTCTATGAATGATAATTAAAAATTCAAAAAAGCAAGTGTATTTAATAATATATTAAATGATTAAAAAAGCACATAGAAAATCGTGCTTTTCCATGAGGCATATAAAAGCACTCAACAAAAGCAAATATTAATTCATTCACTCATTCGACACAGCTTTTGAAGATTTCTTGAGGAGAAGAAGAAAACCAGGGTTTTCCGTATTCTTTGGCATTGGAGAGCGTAGCTTCTGCATTGTTTCAGCTTCCTGAGGGTGTGAGAGATCATCTGAAGCCTGCAATTGCAAGAGGCTTTATTTCAAAAGTCTCATTGTGCTTCATAGAAACTGAGAAGTTTATTTGAGGGTTTGTGAAGGATATTGCTTGAGACTAGACGGTTGATTGTTGTGATAGAATTATTTGTTGTTTACATACCTTTATACAACCATGTGTGAATTTCTAGAGGTCATACTTGTTGACGTGTGTTTTATGACAACGCCAGCACAAAATAAAATGTCCAATGGCCACTCTATTCTCTCTTGATTAAAGTGTTCCACATGCTAAGATTGCGTGAAAGTTCATGTGTTCAACTCCAAGGTTCCTTTAATGCAAATAGACTCAGTTGCTTGATGTGAATATGCTGGGTATTCCAAGGGGACTTACGTAATTGTTCGATTTTATATGCTCAAGCAAATGAAGGGTTCTGACTATGATGCTCTGGTATTTAAACGGATCGGGAAATGCTGAATTTAAAGGAGGTAAGGATAGGAATTCTACAATCTATTTCTACGGGTGGAATGCAAGGATTAGCTCTGACAGTCTTCAAACCAAACTTCGCTTCGTCTCCCCTTCGGACAACTCTGACAAAGTTGGTTCAATCTTCAAAGGATGGATGAGATGTTCAAATTGAGATTCAACATGCGCACCCCTTCACAACGAAGCAAGTAGGCACACAAAACACAATCGAAGTTAAGTGTTGAGATTCCAGTTGACCACGCAGGAGCAGACTTACCGTCAGCAAGTCCGCCAATGATATGGATATGGGAAGATATGCCCAAACTAATGTCACACTCCACAATTAACTCTACTTGCATGAAAACAAATCTACTTTACTTTACTCTATTCGAATTGGAAAGACAAAAAGATCTCGTCAACTGCCCATAACACAAAATGAAGTCACCAATCAATGAAATCTACTTTAACTTCTATCAACCTCTATCTCTGTCTAGCTCTGATCTATCTCTGATTCTAATTCTAACTGTTTACAAATGAGGGGGGATGCCCCTTTTATAATGAATCCGATTAGTGGACGGTTCAGATCTGATTGCAATAAAGGGCTCAGATTGAGCCACCCATGCCCTAATTAGGGCTTCTGCCCTAAAAACTGCCACCGAGAGGAGTGGGGCAATGAATGCGCACTCCACTCCTCATCAATGCACCATACCCTGTGATCAATGCACATCGTCCTCCTCCAGAAGGTCATCGTCCAGAAGGGCGTTTCCTTTCTCCTTCTCGTTGGTTGCAAATCCGATGAATCTGGCCAAGACTGCCTCAACTTCCTAATATGAAATAGGAGGAATGTGGTCTAGCTGAAACTCTAAAACTGCAACTGTTTGCCCATGTCGGGCACATGATTTCTTCCAGGCAACAAGGGCGTCTCCGTTTGACTTGATTTCTACTGCATACTGCTCTGCTCATAATACTGAAGTGTCGGGTGGCTGCCGGAGTGAAACTACTATTTATAGTAAGTGTCCGGGAAGTGGTCTATTTGATGTTGGATGAGTTTGCATGTCACGGTGCCTGTGGGATCTCAAAAAACCTAGAAAAACCCAGAAAACTGGTCGACATGCAGGCACTGGCTAAAAATAGTAAGTCCCTTAAAACTGACTCATTCCGTTTGCATGTCATACTACTGCGAAGCTCTCGCAAAACCCACATGGCATATCCGGACATGCATTCAAAAACTCTGTATGCAAACCCTCAAAACAGCCTCTAAAGGCTAAATTCTGAAAGTCACCATCTCGGTTTGCATGTTACACCATTGCGAAGGTCTTGAAAAACCCAGATCAATTCTCCCGTCATGTATTAGAAAATCATACGTTTAAACCCTGAAAATGGCCTCCAAAGGCCGAACTGCTAAAAATAGCCAGTTGTCCGAATCTACTCAAATTTCATGTGTAAGCACCCTGAAGTTGCCTGGAAGCGTTGATGTAGTCAGAATCCCGAAATCCTAAGGAAAAGACCTCATTTTAGGCACTTACTAAAAATAGTAAGTTGTCAGATTTCAATGAAAACTCAGTGGGAACTTGCTAGAGGCCTTCTGACAGCGATGTCAAGCTCTGCTGCCAATTTATCAACCTGATTTAATCTTAATCCAGCCTGAAAACCCTAACTTCACAGATTCATTTCAGACTCGGCCAAAATTTCAAATTAGGTCAAATACAGAAACATCCCCAGAAGAACAGAGAAATCAGAGAGAGAGAGAGAGATGCAAAACAAAAGCCAAAAGACCAAAATGGAGCAAAAATTTGGGGTCCCCATTTGAATGGGGCGATGTGTGAAAAAGGTCACAATAGGAATTTCTTCAGGGAAGCAAGAAAAATGCCAAGACAGGAAAATGAAGACTGCAGGTGTGGAATACGTCCAGAATTAAAATGGAATAAACCTTAGCAATTTTTATTATTTTTCAAAAATAATAAAAAAATAACTTACCCCTTCGTTTGGGTACACATGAAAATGATGATTTATGAGGGAAAGTTTCTTCTGGGTATTGGGCATTTCCCACTGGGAGATGATTTAAAATTCTTCCATACCTTGCTCATGTTGTTTCGATGAAGATTTTAGCTTGGAACCCATTTAGCAAATTTCCGAAGCCATGGAAAAGGAAAGCAGAGGGGGTCAAATGCACTCAAACTCAAGGCGAGTGGAATTTTATCTAAGTCATCAAGCTCCTAAAGGCAGGTGAATGAAATTGCTAAGGCAGGAGGATGAAAACATCAAGATGGCATGCGCCCTAGCACGCAGATGTTGATAAGTTATGAGGATTTGCTAGAAAAATGATAAATTTTATCGGATCTAGAGGTCAAGCAAACCTTGGAAGTCAGAACGTGGAGATTGGGTAAGTAAAGTGAGGTTATATTATAAGTGTTTTGATGCTCTTCTTTTGTTTGGCAGGATGAACGTCGAAGCCAAGGCGTGAGGACTTGAGGTGATGAAGTTGGACAATGTTACAACTTTGGAAAAAAAGGAAACGACAGTGGAGATTTGTCTAAGGCATTGGGAACGTGGTCCAAAAGGGGCTAAATACGCCCAAGGCAGTGAGCTGAAGAAATGTGAAAGTTACAAGAGAAAAATGCATCCAAGAATGAAAGCAACAAGAAGAATTAATGAAGAGGAGCTTTTTGCAAGGAGGATTTGAACCAACTGTTGTTGCCTCTTCCTAACGCAACAGAATTTGCAGGCAGATAGTGGGATCGCGTTTTTGGACGAGAATCTTCTGGAGAAGGATAGTGGGCATTAATTGCTCATAGTGGTTCATGATGACGAGTGGAGAATCTTCAGCACATTCATTGCCCCACTCCTCTCAGTGGCGGTTTTTAGGGCTAGAACCCTAATCGGGGCTTAGGTGGCTCAATCTGGGCCATCCATTGTATTTGAATCTAAGCCGTCCACTAGACTGGGCTTAATATAAAAGGGGTATCCCTCCTCATTTGTAATATAGATAGAGAATTAGACAGAAATCAGAGATAGAGTTGAGCTAGATAGAAGTTAAAGAGTAGAGCTAGGAGTTAGCTTAGTTGAAAAGGAAAGAAAAACTCTCCCTTTGAAGGTTTTTGTAAAAGGTTGTTGTGTAAGACTCTCATAATATAAGGATTCTCATTGATTTGTGATTCTTTCTTTCATTGTGAGCAGTTGACGAGACTTTTTCATCTTTCCAATTCAAGTAGAGTAGAGTAAAGTAGACTTTGTTTTATGCAAATAGCTGTTAATTGTGGAATGTGGCGTTGGTTTGGGCAAGTCTTCCTTTATCCATACCACTAGTGGGGTTGTTGACAGTAAGTCTGCCCTGCGTGGTCAACTGGAACATTAGTACCTAACTTCGGTTGTGACTCGCGTGTTCACTTGCATCGTTGTGACGAAGTGTACATGTTAGGCCATAATTTGAACATCTTATCCATCCTTTGAAGATTGCACCAACTTTGTCAGAGTTGTCCGAAGGGGAGATGAAACAAAGCTTGGTTTGAAGATTGTCAAAGTCTGTCCTCGCATTCCACCTTTTAGAAATAGATTGTAGAATCCCTACCCCTTATCCTTTTAAATTCAGTATTTTCCCGGTTAACTTAAAAATCAGAGCCTCATTGTCAGATCATTCATATCTTAACTGCTTCACAGAGTTGAACAACTACGTAAGTCCCCTTGGAATACCCAGCATATTCACATCAACCAACTGAGTCTATTCGCGATAAAAGGAACCTTGGAGTTGAATGCATGAACTTTCAAGCAATCTTAGCATGCAGAATACTTTGATCAAGAGAGAATAGAGTGACCGTTGGACATTTTATTCTGTGTTGGTGTTGTCATAAAAAACATGTCAATAAAACCAAAAGTTGGTTTACAATTTTAGACTTATTGTTATCTATGGGGATCATGAATTGTTTTTTATATTTTCTTTGCAAAGGCCATGCATAGCTGAGCATTTCCTTAAGAAATTTTTAAAATATAAATTAAGTTTTTTCTTTTTCCCATGAAAAATATAGCATTAAAATTGCCTTTACACACATATCAAGATTTTGTGTACACAATATGAGAGTGCAATTTCAGACAGATTATACTTAATTTGTTCAACTAAAATTTACCTCTTCAACACTAGTATTGTCACTAGTTTTATATGCATGAATAGTTTTTGGCTAAATTCCCTTCTTATCACTCTAGGTAAAAGGATGTGTATCCTGCTTTTTGGCATTTTGGGACCTTCAACTGTAAAGTGTTGGAACAACAAAACACAATTTTTTAGACACTGGTAGTATATCCTACTTATTTGTATATGAAATACAATTATGAAGATTCTCTGATTGCACAGTTTTTCAAAAATAAATTGTAGTTATCTTTTTGGATTATATAAAAGAAAACCTATGCATGGAAGTGGGACACACTTTTACTGCTCTTCAATGTCATCCGTGAGAAATGATCTAGTTCAACATTTTAAGAATAACTTGACTCTTGTATAAACATTGAGTGATAGGCTCGTATGATACCACACACTACTGTTTTGTTTCAAGAAAAGATATAGCAACCACTAAAATAAATAAGTTGAATACATTTTGAGATACTTAAAGACAACAATCAGGCTGCTACAAACAGACAGAATATTTATTGTTTTTATACCAGTCATTGCACACCCCTTATTTGACTGCTTTTGTAATTAGCATTGAGCCCTTGATGTGCAGCAACAAACTATTAATACATGTTTTGTATTATCCATTTTTGACTTAGGTTGCTGGAGAGAAACTCAACATATAAGAAACTGGTGAGTTCTCGCAGTCCTGTGGAATAACTTCCTTTTCGAGCCTCATGTTTTTCTATTTTTTATTTTTTAGCCATTTTTGGAGAGGTTTCATTTTCAATCTATTGTCTAACACCTTGTAGTATAGAGTTCCATTGCTTTTCATTTGTATTCTTAGGCAGGCCCACAATATAATTATTTTCTTTTGGATAAAGGTGAAGAGATTATTCTATATTAATAATTAAAAAGGAAAAATATAGTTGGAAATAAGTAAACCAGTCAGGAAGCCATCCAGCAGTCTGTAAAAAAACTTACAAGCAGGAGGGTCCAAGTACACAAAAGTGGGTCACCACTAGTCCAGCTAATATGTGTATGTGAACAGAATAACAAACAAGATACCATAAACATTAGAGTTTTTACAGATTTCCAATTCTGAAATTATTGCTTACAACATTATCCTTAAATTATGACATTTTATCAGCATTCATGTTTCCAATTATACATTTGAATCCTAATAACACATCATAATCCTTAAATTTCAAATTTATACAAAGGTCACTATGGCAGTCATGATCATTAAAAAATGAAATGGAAAGTGGGAAAGCAAGCAGAAAGGATTTCAAATTTTTGAACTAGGAATATGAAGATGCAGACTTTGATACAAATATCCAATAGGACAAAGTTCATTAAGAGGTGGGCCTCCTCCCAACAAAGGTGGACAAGGGGGAACCGAGAGTCTTGCTGGAATGGAACCCAAGGAAAACTGCAGGGTTCTTGAAGGAACTTAGCTTAACCATGGTCAATCTCATGGATTGAACAAATCTTGCAAGGAACATTCTTCAATATTTTCTCAAGATTGTGTTTGGATCTCTTCTCAAAAATTAGTCAGTCCAATGCAAGGAGAAGGGGGTTGTCTCAAACCTGCCTATTGCTCTTATTGCAGGGTTGAACAAAGGTGAGAAAGAGGGGTCTCTAAAATGGAAACCTCTTTGATTGGTAAATTTCCTGGTCCCTGCCAAATGTTGATATGGTTAGATCCATAGTTGGAAGACTCGCCCCAAGAAAAAACTCACCAAGCCAAAAATTGGAGAGTTTTTAAAACTCGGCAAAAAACTCGAGAACTTAAAAAATTGCATAAATTTCATTAGAAACACATTTTTTTTGCAAAATGCAATGACAAGATGAATCCAATGAATCCATAAATGAGTACAAAAGCGTTTTCTATTAATTTTGATTGACTTTAATGTAAATTGATTACAAAATCACATTCTCATGCGAAATCCCGATGGCTAAAAGCTTGAAAGTCTGATACATGAAAGCAATAAAACTAGAACTAGAAGCAAATACTAAACAGTAACTAAATACAACATGCTAGGCTTTCCTCTTCCCTAGTCTAGCAGCAGCTAGGGAAGAAGGGGTGGGTCCTCTAGTCCTGCCGCATGTGCGTGGTGGTGGTGGCGGTGGCTGCGGTGCTACTATTATTGGCTCCTCGGTTGGCATGGAAGGTTGTGCTTGTGGTTTTGGCTAAATGTCATCCATATCCTCAGGAATGTCCTCCAACCCTACATCTCCTGATGCACCCACATCCTCCATTGCCTGTCTCTCGTAGTCAAGGATCTCGTCCGCGCTAAACAATGGAGGCTGCTCATCTCGCCCTATCCAATCACTATAAGGATCTATCTCATCTAAATCAATAGGATTCGGTGATTTTTCTTCTACTCTCTTCGTGCGCAACCGAAGTTGTATTGCACAAAGACAAGATCATTGAGGCGCTTTTGTGCTAACTTGTTCCTTTTCTTCGTGTGAATGGACTCGAACAAGCTCCAATTGCGCTCACAACTGGATGCACTACAGGGCTGACATAATATGCGGAGGGCAATTTTTAGGAAGATGTGGGGTTTTTCCACCCCAATTTTTCTACCAAACCTCTGCAAAAAAAAATATATATTGAAGAGTTAGAAAACAAATTCAAAGACTCAAAAGTCAAAACACATTTAATCAAATTATAAGATGCATGTGAAATAAACTTAAAATTTAAAGACTCCCAATTTTATACGTGGTGGCAGAGTGGTTCTTCCTCTTACAGCTAGCTTCGAAGAAAAGAGATTACCAGTTGCTTCCCTGTACATATCCAACTCGTTGACGATGTGGTCTCTCACTGCAACCTCGGATTCCATCCTCTGAATGCATGTTGTGAGCCCCTCCATAACCTCTCCATTAGGATCAAAGAAGCTCTCAAAGAAGAGATAAGAAGGGTTGAGGAAGTACCCTACTGCATGGATGAGTTGGTGGAGTTGATTGTTCCACCTCCCATCAACAATTTCTCATATGGGATCAAATTTGAGGTTGTCCCCCATGTAGTGACTTTTGATAGCCTCTTTAGCCCTATCCATGGCCTCATAAATATATCCCATGGGGTTTTGATCCCCATCTACCAAGCGGAGGACTCTTACCAAGGGCTCCAACAACTAGATTAAAAATAAAAAAAGATCAAAGTTAGAAATTTATAATGAAAGGCTTAAAGTTAAATTAAAAAATATATATATTTATCTGTGTTGCAAGGTTCGTACCCACAGGCCTCAAACCCGGTTCGGGTTCGCCTATGGGTACGCATTGGGTACGCATAGGGTGCACGCCCAGCACTGTGGGTTTGCCCGGGTGCGCACACCCGCGCACCTGGACAAACCCACAGTGTTGGGCGTGCACCCTATGCGCACCCAACACGAACCCAACCACATGGTTCGCGAACTCGGGCATATCAGCCACGAACCCGGGAGAACCCACGGGCCAGCATTTAAAAAGTGGGCCCAAAAACTTATAAAATACATTTTTTTTATTATTATTTTTTTCTCCTAACTCTAAAACGGCCCAATATGAGGCCTTTTAACACTCAAACATTTCATTTTTACCTCTCATTTTGCTCTCACCATATTTCCTCTCCATCTTGGCATGTTGAAGGGAGGTGATTGTATTCAAAGGAGATCAATTGTGGAGTGCCAAATAGCTTCCTCAAAGGAGATTTTAAGTGTTTAAGGTATGCATTTAAACCCTATTCTTTAGTCTTTTGATGAATTTTTTCAAGTTTTTGATGGATTTTTTCAAGTTTGTGAAGAAGTTTTTCAAGTATGTTTTTTTTTCATTTTTTTTTATATAGATTACAACAATGGCCAATAGTCAAAGTTTAGTGGGTGGGGAGGGAAGTCAAAAATTCAAAATTGATAAAGCATCTCCTTTATGGAAACATACCACAAGAATTTCACAACTTCCTGGAGGTGGGGGGTTTGTTTGGAAGTGTAATTTTTGCAATGCACAATATGATAGCTCCTATTACCAAGTGAAACTTCATTTTATGGGCCCTAGTGGTAAAGGGATTAATATGTGTGAGGGCCCAAATAAGAAGGGGTTTCTTGCTATACAAATAGTAGGATTTATAAAAGAACAAGAAGATGCTGACAAATTGATTGCAAAAGGAAAACAAAGTGGTTATACTTCCGGAAAGAAAAAAACACCAACATTACCCTCTCAGACAGTTAGGGCCTCCAGACATCCCTTCTTGTCTATGCCCTCTACGGAAGAGGAAGATGAAGATGAACAAAAAATCACCACCCGCAAGAGAGGTCCATTGGAGAGGGAATTTAAAATGGAGGCAAGAGATATTGCTGAAGAAAAAATTGCACATTGCCTCTATGCCAATGGTCTTCCTTTCAACTTGGTGAGATCACCATATTGGCGGGACATAGTGTCAGCAATAAATAGTGCACCTCCTGGTTTCACAAGTCCTAGGTATGAAAAGGTGCGTACCACCTTATTGCAAAAAGAGAAGAAATCTATAGAGGCCCAACTAAAACCAATTAGAGATTCTTGGATTGAGACAGGTGTATCTATTGTTTCTGATGGATGGAAAGATTGCAAAAACCATCCATTGATCAATGTTATTGCAGTGTCCCCCAAGGGGGCAATGTTTTTGAGGGCGGTTGACTATGAAGGGGAAGTGAAAGATGCAAAGTTCATTTCTAGGGTTCTCATTGACTCCATAGAGATGGTGGGTAATGAAAATGGTGTCCAAGTAATTACGGACAATGCAAAATTTTGCAGGGCTGCAGGTGCTTTGGTAGAGGCTAGATATGAGCACATCTTTTGGACACCTTGCACCATACACTCCCTCAATTTGGTGATGCAAACAATTGGCAACCAAATAGAGTGGGTGAAAGAAATATACCAAGAGGCTGAGGAGATCCAGATGTTTGTGACAAACCACCATATGTCACAAGCAATTTTCAGAAAATTTTCAAGATTGGAATTGTTGAAGGTAAATTTAATTTATTTAGTTTCATTTGTCATGTTTTACATAATTGAATAATTTTTGTTTTTCTACTTATTTAGTAATTTACATATTTTAAATGTGTTATTAACTTACTATTAACATGTTCTTAGGTTGCTGAGACCCGATTTGCATCTCACACAATTGTTCTAAGACGACTTTGTAAAGGTGAAAGAGGCATTGAGTCAAGTGGTTATCAGCAACCAATGGGGTATATGGAAGCAATCAAATTCAGAGAGGGCCCAAAAGGTCAAGGCATTGATCTTGGATGACGATTGGTGGGATCGTGTGAATTATGTATTGGAGTTCACCAAACCTATCATGTCTATGCTTCGGTTTGTTGATACAGATGAACCGTGCTTGGGGGATGTCTATGATAGCATGGACACGATGTTGGAGAAAATAAAAATTGAAATACAAAAGAGAGAGAATGATCCTAAAGACACCTTTTACAAAAGGGTGGAAGCAATCGTTCTTCATCGTTGGAACAAGATGACAACACCATTGCACCTCCTTGCATATGCCCTATCTCCAAGGTACTATACCATAGAAGTACTTTCTATCCTGTTGTGACCTTTTCACACATCACCCCATCCAAGATGGGGGACCCCCTAATTTTTGCTCCATTCTGGTCTTTTGGCTTTGGTTCTCTCTGTCTCTGATCTTTTGTCCTTCCGGGGATGTCCCATTTGACCTCAGTTGAAGTAATTGACAAATTTAGGGTTCCTATCCTTTAGGCCCGTTTGAGGTCAAGATTGAGTTACTAAAGTCAAATCTAAGTGCAGCAACACGATCAGAAAGCTCAAGGCAGAATCCCCCTGAAATCCTACTGAAACCCAACAACTTACTATTTTTAGTAAGTACCTAATTTGAGGCTTGTTCCTTAGGATTTCGGGATTCTAACTACTTCAGCACATTCAGGCAGCTTCAGAGTGCCTACACATGAAATTTGAACAGATTCAGACAACTGGCTATTTTTAGCAGTTCGGCCTTCGGAGCTATTTTCAGGGCTTCAACATACAATTCTCCGATGAATGACGGGAGAATTGATCTGGGTTTTTCAAGACCTTCGCGATGGTGTAACATGCAAGCCGAGATGGTGACTTTCAAAGTACAACCTTCCAAGGCTATTTTTAGGGTTCGCATGCAGGAATTTTTAACGCATGTTCGGATATTCCATGTGGGTTTTGCGAGAGCTTCGCAATGATATGACATGCAAGTGGAACGGATCAGCTTTCAAGGACTTACTATTTTTAGCCAGTGCCCGCATGTTGACCAGTTTTTCTGGGTTTTTTGAGATCCCACAGGCATTGTGACATACAAACTCATCCGACATCCGGTTAATCACTTTCCGGACACTTACTATAAATAGCAGTGTCATCCCAATAGCTACCCAACACCAACAGTCGGGAGCAGTCAGCAGCAATCAAGAACAGTCCAGGGCACATGCAAGTCAGATTAGGGTTTCCCTGCCATGTCTAAAAATGGATGAAGCAAAATGCAGAGATGTCAAAACGAAGCATGCCACCATGATCAGCATCTTTCAGGCTACCTACTGGCAAATTTTGAGCAAAATCGGAGGACTTACTATTTTTAGTAAGTCATCTCATGGCTAAAAATAGCGCGTCATCACCAGAAGCAAGTATGAACAGGTCTCTCACAGCATCAAAAGCAACTAGAACAAATTTCAAAGCAAACAAAGATACGGGAATTGATCAATTCTAGGGTTTGCTAAAAATAGTAAATGGCTAAAAATAGCATGTATTGTACTAGATAAGGTGTGAACAGGATAGCAAAACCAAACGGAGGCACAACCACGTCAGCTCCAGTTCGGAACAGGGTGAAATGCAATGAAACCCTAATTTCTCAGAGTTTACTAAAAATAGAAAGCCAAGGTCACCTAGGGCGTTGGAAACTTATAAACGATAGCTGACAGGCAAACATCCTCATATGCGCCCAGGAGGAATGAAAGATACAAAAATCTCTAAGGGTGAGATTTCCTTGAGTAAAGATGAAATGCGCCTTCAAGAGGCATAGAAGTTCTCCTAAGGCATGGAATTTTCCTCCTCATACCCCCATATGCGCCTAGGGAAGGTGAAAGGTCACCCAAGGCGTGGAAATATTCAAGAGATATCAAAAATTTCCTAAGGCATCCTCAAATGCGCTCAAGAAAGGAGGTTGCACAAGCTAAATGCGCCAAGAGGAGGTGAAAAGTCACTATAGGCATAATGTTTTCCCTCTCAACATAGCAAATGTGCCTAAGGCAAGGAAGTTGCCTAGCCAAAATGCGCCAAGAGGAGATGAAGAGCCACCACATGGGCGGAATTCCTTGTCCACATGCAAAATGCGCCTAAGGCAAGGAAGCTACATAGCTAATATGCGCTTAAGGAAGCTGAGGAGTCACTTGAAATAAGCGGAATTCCCCCTCACACTAGCATATGCGCCCAACATGGAAGTCCACAAGTCAAAATGCGCTTGAGGAAGGTGAAAGGACACCTAAGGCGTGGAAAGTTTTTCACATATGATGAATGTGCTCAAACATGGAAGTAGCCTAGCCCATATGCGCCAGAGGGAGGTGAAGAGTCAAGCCTAGGCGTGGGAATTCCTCATGACACCCTCATTTGCGCCCTCAATTTCCTCTTCTTCATGGCATATGCGCCGAGGGTGAAAGTTAAAAACGTGGAGTGATGAAGGTGAAATGCGCTTGAAGGTGGAAGTCTATTATGTGAAGTGCGCTCAAGGAAGGTGAAGAGTCACCATGCACCAAGGGGGGAAATAATTCTAAGGGGGCGTGATTTTTAAAAGACCAAGGATTATATTTTTTTCCTCTTCACTATATGAAATGCGCCTATTGAGTGGGGACTTAAAAATGAAAATTACTAAAGAAGTCTAGGCGTGAAAATTGCTAAGTATGAAAAGAAGGCCTAGGTGTGAAAATTGCTAAGTGAGAAAAGAAAGTCTAGGCGTGGAATTGCCTAAGGAATAAAATGGAAGAATGACATGCTATATGCGCCCTTCAGAGATAAAATGATAAAATTTATTTTTTTAAATAATTCCTAAGGTATTTTCTAGGGAAAAAAAAAATGAAGAGTACGTCTAGAGGATGATGCTAGAATTTCCGGAGTTATAAAAATCTTCAGAGGGAAAATTCTTCAGGGAGAAATCAAGGAGCTTGAAATTGCAGCAGTGAAAGACATCCGAAGGGGAAGAAATAAGCATTAGCCATTTTTATTATTTTTAAATAATAAAAATTAAAAGTACCCCTTCGTCCGGATACACATGAAAACGATGGATTCTGGAAAGATTTTTCTTCTGGGTATTAAACATTTGCAATTCAGAGGTGATTCAAGCTTACTCCACGCCATGTCCACATCGTTTTGATGGATATTTTGCCCAATGCCTATTTTAAATAAAATTCCTAAGGCAAATTTAAGGAATTTCTCTAAGGCAAACAAATGAACGAGAAGGATTTTGCCAGAGGTTTGGATTGGATAATTTTGCCAGGATGAAAGTGAGATCAAATGACTTAGCTAAACATTTCGAATTTGTTCAATGTAGTGAATGATTTAATATTTTTTAAAAAAAATCAAATGCAATGAGACAGGCCTATGCAGAGGTGATGAATTCATGATTCTAGAAGTTTGAGATTCCGATGCCTCAGATGACAAGTGTTGCAACTGAGAAAAGAGAGGGAAAGTGAATTCGAAAATTTGCTAAGTATAGCCTCTACAGGAATTCGACCTGGCTATAAGATTTTAAAATCCTCTTCATTCCTCTCACCAGTTGCTGAATGCAAAAATATTGGCCAAGTGGAAAGTACGAATTCCTGAATAGGTTGCAGTTGCTGAGGAATTCGAAATTGTGAGAGAGCTGGAGGTTGCTAAGTATAAAATTGCAGAGGTTGAAATTGCTAAAGAAGTGCGACTTAACTTACTGAGGCTGCAGTTGCTGAGAGGCACGAATTCCCAAGTTGCCAGTTGCTGCATTTGCTGAGAAGGTACGGCTTTGAAGAAGTTTCATTCGACTGCTGAAGTAAACAGAGTTAAGTCTGAAGTTGCTGAGAAATCTGAAGTTTAAAAGGACTGCATTGGCTGAAAGTTCGAATTTGTGAAGGCATTTACAAATTGCTGAAAGTATGTTTCTTCTAAAGAAGAAGTTCGAAATACGAGTTTGAGAAAGAGTTGCTGCAAATACAGAAGTTTCACAACTGAAGTGAACAAGACAGATGAGGTTTGCAGTTGGAAATGGCAGAAGTGTTGCAGCCTTTTTATTTAAAAATCTGCTGACACCCTCAATGCTGGTTATTTTTTCTTATTAAAATCTTGTCGTCTAACTATCTTGCCTTTTTTGCAGAATGGCCGAATCAAGCAGAAGAGCTGCAAGCAGGAACAACCACACCGAGTCCAGACAGGCACTGATCAAGAAACTGGGCAAGTCATTCTTGCCAGAATCCAAATTTTCATCAAAGCTCGGCAGGCTAGTTGACACGAACTTAGGCTCATTCAACCTGGAGGCATTCAGAAGAAGGATAATGGGGACTGGAGGCCATCAGCCATCAGTGACTTCGCACAGTATTGTCACAAGTGGACTGTATGCAGCTGCCAACTTTCCACCAGCTATTCGGTGCCCAGAACTCACCATGGAATGCGCCCACCACTACAATGCAGAACAGAGGACGGTCACTTCGCCAGATGGCAAGGTGCTAGCCAACCTGACACCTGAAGCAATCGGAGAGGCATTCAGGATTCCAGTCCATGAGAAGATGATCTACAAGACAAAAGAAAGAGTTGGAAAGATGTACTCATCCACCACAGACCGGTGTGCTGATTTGATAAATACTAGGTGGATGATTAAACCCAAGCCGACTCGCACAAAATTGCCCAAGCAGTGGATGAGATCGAAGTCAGAAAGAGAATGTTCTCTCAAATACCATTGGTGATGGTCAGAAAGTGTCAAATTATCCCAGTACCAGATCAGATTGAGGAAGACATAAACGTTGTACAGGCTGACTACGAGACAGTAAGAAATACACCTCTCCCACTCCCAGATTGGTCTGAGCCAGAGATCACTGACTTGGATACACTTTGTATCCTAGTCTTGACATTTACACGGAGTTGGGTACAGAGGCATGTCAGCCGACTCAAGGGAAGGTCAATTCCCCTCACATACAATTTGATGGATGACAGCAGATTACCGACAACTAATCAAAGGAGACGGAGTAATCCAACTCCAGAGCCTAGAGGAAAGGAGCCAGTTCGACCTGAGCCTATGGTAGTTGAGGAGTCCATTCATACGCCATCTCGGGCACATTCTCCAAGCTTACAGGAGGTGTCGTTGTTTGTTGATCAAAGGGAGAGATTGGATGTAGAGCAGACGGTGCGAGTGGAGAGTCAGCCACCTCGTAGAGAATCAGTGGGCCAAAGCACCAACATGCCCCGAGAAGGTAACCCACAAGCAAATCAGCAAGAGACAGATGAGGGGACGGCCACTGATACTCAGTTTCAGCAGGAAATTGAGGCAGCTCTCGAGGGTGATGCTACTTCAGAACAGGATGCCTAGAGCTCCGGAGACACTGAGCCTATTGATGACGGTGAGCCTCGTCAGAACGATGGCAGAGGAAAGGTTCACGAGGTAGAGGCCGAGGTGGAACAGCCTTTTATTATATCAGACATGCGGCAGGAGGTGCCAGAATGGCTAAGGGATAGGATGAGGCATGATCCTGTAGATGAGACCGATCCCGCAGCCGAAATGGAGGAGTTGTTACAGAGGATCAGACAACCTCCAGCAAAGAAAAAGGCTAGGAAGTTTTCCAAGATCTCAACGGATGAGGATGGATCCCGAACCTTACATATGGCAGTTCATCGGGTAGAATGCGATAGGGACGAAGCCGTTCCTAAGAACTATGTTGTGACAACCATGGAACTAGGTCACCCTACTGGAGCACAAGTGGTAGAGGAGTGCGATAATTCCTATCGAGCACTCAAGGATAGATTGTCCCATGTTGAGGGCAAATACAAAAGGTTGAAGGTAGAGCACAAGACACTAATTGGCTACGTGCAACACTTGTCCCGTCCTTGTGGGCAAGAAAATCCGGCAATTGAGCTTCCGGCTGAGTTTTCCAGGGAGGCAATCAATGGGTTAGAAGATTTGAAGAGAATGGCACAGCAGGCAGACAAGTGGGTTGCCAGTGTGCGTACAGAAACAAGAAAGTTCATGGAAGATCTTCCACATGCCTATGGGCAAGCTCCCGATATTATGGCTAGGGTGGAGGCAGTTAACCATGCTTGGGGTGAGGCTCGCATCTATCAGACGAGAGTTGTTCTCCGTTTAGGGGCTTCGATGAGCGTACCTCAACACACTTTGGTTGAGGGAGGTGTTATCCAGCAGGGGGATAGATACGACTTCGCCAGATGGTATTCTTCAGTAGTCACAAGCCGGGGATTCTACGATGCATCACAGGCAGATTCTATCAGGGTCAGAAAGGCCATGGCGAACATCTTAGATGGAATTCTCAACACATTGGAGGCAATCTTTGCCAGGAGGTTGACTTCTAAAGAGGTAACTGCAAATGGATTGAAAGACAGATTGACGCCATTCTTCTCTGAGGTGAAGACCTTCACATAGGATGATTTCGAGAACACAGCCATGTTCTCCAGTATCATACAAAACACCCAGGACGCCCTTGTTGCCTGGAAGAAATCATGTGCTCGGCATCGGCAAACAGTTGCAGTTTTGGAGTTTCAGTTGGACCACATTCCTCCCATTTCGGATCAGGAGATTGAGGCAGTATTGTCCAGATTCATCAGATTTGTAGCCAGCGAGAAGGAGAAAGGAAACGCCCTTCTAGACGATGACCTTCTGGAGGAAGACGACGTGCATTGATCGCAAGGTATGGTGCATTGATGAGGAGTGGAGGGCGCATTCATTGCCCCACTCCTCTCGGTGGGGGTTTTTAGGGCAGAAGCCCTAATTAGGGCATGGGTGGCTCAATCTGAGCCCTTTATTGTAATCAAATCTGAACCGTCCACTAACTGGACTCGTTATAAAAGGGGCATCCCCCCTCATTTGTAAATAGTTAGAATTAGAATCAGAGATAGATCAGAGCTAGACAGAGATAGAGATTGATAGAAGTTAAAGTAGAGCTAGGAGTTAGCTTAGTTGGAAAGGAAAGAAAGACTTTCCCTTTGAAAGTTTTTGCAAAAGATTGTTGTGTAAGACTCTCATGATATAAAGATTTCATTGATTGGTGACTTCATTTTGTGTTGTGGGCAGTTGACGAGATCTTTTCGTCTTTCCAATTCGAATAGAGTAAAGTAAAGTAGATTTGTTTTCATGCAAGTAGAGTTAATTGTGGAATGTGACATTAGTTTGGGCATATCTTCTCGTATCCATACCACTGGCGGACTTGCTGACGGTAAGTCTACTCCTGCGTGGTCAACTGGAATCTCAGCACTTAACTTCGATTATGTTTAGTGTGCCCACTCGCTTCATTGTGAAGGGGTGCACATGTTGAATCTCAATTTGAACATCTCATCCATCCTTTGAAGATTGCACCAACTTTGTTAGAGTTGTCCGAAGGGGAGACGAAACGAAGTTTGGTTTGAAGACTGTTAAAGCTAATCCTTGCATTCCACCCGTAGAAATAGATTGTAGAATTCCTATCCCTACCTCCTTTAAATTCAGCATTTTCCGGTTCGTTCAAATACCAAAGCTTCATAGTCAAAACCCTTCATTTGCTTGAGCATATAAAATCGAACAATTACGTAAGTCCCCTTAGAATACCCAGCATATTCACATCAACCAATTGAGTCTATTCGCAATAAAAGGAACCTTGGAGTCGAACGCATGAACTTTCACGCAATCTTAGCATGCGGAACACTTTGATCAAGAGAGAATAGAGTGACCGTTGGACATTTTATTCTGTGCTGGCGTTGTCATAAAACACACGTCAGCAGAATTGGCGCTAGAAGGAGGGCTACTATTTTTATAACTCAAGCAAAAGGAATTATAAAAAGTATAATGTACCAAGATGGTGCTACCTCATAAAGAGATATTTTCAGTGTTGCAGCCAAATTTGGGATTCAACGACGACCAAGAAGATATTCTTTCAGAACTGAACAATCTCGCATGGAGGACAAAGAGGAGTGCAGCTGAGTACATGAGAACAAGCTTCGTGTTGTAAGAAGAAGAAGAGAAAGCTATTGAAATCCAAGTTTCTATTGAAAGAGATTTGTTGAATCAAAGACAGCCACTCGCTCCTATGCATCGGCAGTAAAAGAGCAGTTTCATCCTGGATCGCATCAGTTCATTCTCGCTAGATAAGTTGAAAAGAATTTTGAGGTCCGCACCCAGTTCATCCAAGGAACTTATAGGGCTACCTACCAGAACGAGGAAGAAGAGAAGTACTCGATCAGACGGAGAGGCTCCCTCGAGTGAAGAAATTATATCAAGCGAAGAAGCTCAATCAAGTGAGCAAGCAGTAAGTGGTGAAGAAGTTTCCAGTTTATTCAGAACTCCGCCTAGTATTTCAAGGTTTGCCGAACAAGGACCAACACAAGATACCACACCAGTAGCAATTCAGCAGCAACCAGTTCAAGTTACGCCAGTAGTTGTGCAGCAAACAACTCCAGCAACTGTGTACCGACGAAGGCAAGCAATGGCCCAGCCTATTGCAAATGGTGCTACTTAGTTGGTCACCAACCCATCCCCGCTGGAGTTCGCTGACTATCACGACATGCCAAAGAATCCAGAGAGTTTTTGCTCCAAGTTCCACATCCACGACGTAAATCGTACTGCTGAGGATCACATCAAAATGTTTGAGGACCACCTACGTAATAGACAGATTGCATATGCTGATGTGGCTTGCAGGTTGTTCCCCTATTCTTTGGGGGAAGAGGCCCATTATTGGTTCATACATTTACCAGTCGGTTCAATTAGAACATGGGAGCAAATGAAGACGACCTTCGTCGAAAAGTTTGGCATCCCCATCACTCCCGCAGAATTGTTCAGACAGTTTGTGGAAGTAAGGAGACAAGAGAAAGAGCCTATTCATGTGTTTAACAATAGATTCCAAAAGGCTCTCACATGATTACGAACTCCTTACACTATCACGGATGCTAGGGAGAATTACTACGCCACTTTGGATCCCTTAACTGCAATGTTTGTGAGAGAAGCTCACCCCGCTCCAGCAAATATGAACTTAGCTTACGCTAAGGCAATTGAAGTAAGTCAAAACATGGGACAAAATACAACTGGTCCCTCACTATACACTGGCCTGAGTCCTACAAATGGCCAAGTACAAACCTGGAATCAGCAAGTTCTAGCATTGAATCCGGTTCCACAACCAGCTTACCAGACAACTGCCCCATCAAATCAGTTGGTTCTCCATCCTGGAGCGCCTGTGTCTCAAGCATCAGCAACACACCCTATTTATCTGCAAAGCACAGTACCACCGACACAGACTCAAGAGGAAAGAGATGAAATAAAAGATTTGGTGGAACAAGTGAAAAGGTTGTCAACGGAGGTAACATACCTCAGAAATCAGAATAATCAGATACAATCTATGCAAAGACACAATCAAGCACATCAAGGTGCTAACCGAGGATATCAAAATAATCCTCCGAATCATCACCATCAAGATACCCATCAAGGATACAGTCATGAGAACAATAAGGGGTATAGGAACAACAATCAAAGGTTCCAGAAGAGATCTTGGAATACGGGGCCCAACAATGGAGGTGTCCCTACACCACTGGATAACCCGCCGCCTCCTGAGAACCGTCCGGTAGATAGAGTATATTTGGCAGAGGCCGCCTTGTCAGGATGGTGTAGATTACACAATACTAGTCAGAACTCCGAGCTACAATGCCATGAGTTTCAAGTTGTCGCTGACATCTTCAGAGGAGAAGTTAAAAACACAGAACCTACAGAGAATCCTCCAGCTAGGGGTACGAAATAGTCCCATCGCCCCGATATGATCAGGCCTTGATCTTAGAAGATTTCAAGTTCCTGCCTGAATTCCAAAGTTATATGCCACCGTCAGTTAATCAGAAGTTTCCGCCAGCTTCAGCAAATGGTCCCGTGGGTACGCCAGAGACTCAAGCGCCTTCAGAGGCTCATGCTACATACGCATCACCAGATGAACCTCTAAGCAGAGACGACTATAGTTTCCCGCCTCTTAACAACAGTGTCCTGGTGGAAGGAGTTAGAGAAGTGCAAGCCCTCCAGACAACTAGAAGTGGGTCTCCTAAAGTGTATCAGAGAAGCTATCCCCAACACGAGCCGTTGACCTCGTCAACGCCACCAAACAACTTTTCTACACCACCACATCCCAATGCGAGTAACGTGCCGGTTGCACCGAAAGACTCTCCGAAGTATAGACAACAGGGACCCACACAAGCAAGATCGAATGGACCACAGATGCCTCAGTAGCCAGTTTACCAGTTAGTCCGAGGACAGAAGGAGAATTCTTCTAGAGAGGATATAAAGAAGCTGAGCTCCTGTGTGTTGGAAGAATTTAAGAAGATAAAAGTAAGTTTGCCACTTTATGAGTTGATGAAGGTTCAAGAGGTAAGAGACACTCTTCTGGGAACATTAACAGAAAACCCCTCCACGAGAAATACGTCACAAGAGGCACCCAACGTGCCAAGAAATCCCCAGATTCTCGTGCAGCCTCGTCCAGCACAGAACACAAATGTGGTACAAAGTGTGCCACAAACATCCTATAATTCTTGGGAAGCGCAACAACAGCCTTAGAACTTTGAGGGTATGGTGTTAAATTCTGCAAGCACTCCTGGGAAGGCCGAGACTGAGGGAGGCTCTCAACCAGATGATGCCATTAAGCTTAGGCAAAATACGAGGAATGAGACTCAAAACCGACAAGTTCAGCCGGACAAGAAAGATGAAAAGCAAAATGACGTAGCAGAAAAAAGAAGAAAACCAGTAGTGTTTTATCAGGGGAAGGATGAACCAGCCCCATTCTTAGTTTCAGTCTAAATATTCGGAAAAATGTTACACAACTGTTTAATTGATTCCGGAGCTTCAAGCAACGTCATGCCTTTAAAGGTATGCGAAAGGTTGGGACTAATCCCGCTTCACACCAACAAGAAAGTAACTCAACTAGACAAAACAGAAGTCCCCGTTGTTGGGGAACTAAATGACATTCACATGCAACTAGCCGTGGATCCTAGGATCCAAAGCCGTATTGATATTTCCGTTGTAGATATACCAGATGGGTATGGCATGCTGCTTAGCAGAGACTGGTGCCGAAAGTTGAACGGGTATATCGCCACTAACTTTTCTCATATGTGGTTGTCTTGGAGAGGAATCCCTAACCAGATAAGAGTAGAGAGCACACCACGCTCAGGTTGATGATCACTGAATATGGTGATAATAATGAAGTATTGTTTGCGGAAACTGATCTAGGCTCTTACAAGCCAGTCAAGCAAGAGGTCCTCATGCTACAGAGCGTGATTGAGGAAAAACCTTTAGAAGGCACGTCCTCCTCCACTGAAGTGTTGATTGAAGATGACTCAAGCGATGGTGAGGGGATGTTTGAAAATTTTAGAAGTTTTGTGCTGCAAAACGTCAAGCAAAGAATAGAGTCAGGGAAGGATGCCTCCATCAGCAGTTATGCTAATGCCTAATTGGTGCAGGATCCGTGAGGGATTCCATCCGGAGTTTACATGTGCCATGTGCAAAATGGCTATTGAAGAAGTTTCAAAGAGAGTTCCACAAGTCTCTCCGGTGCAAGAACTTGAAAAGGTAAATGAGAGAAAATACTCCCTGATGAAGGAATGGATAGAGAATGAGAAGATTGAGTCCACAGTAGAAAGGAATGATCCTATGACCTATAGCGATCATACGGAAGATCAAGTATGGACTCTAAGATTTGATGGGTCAAAGTCTAAGAAAGGGAATGGAGCGGGTTTTGAACTCGTCAGCCCCAAGGGAGAAGCATATCTAGGTGCTTGCAGGCTCCAGTTCCCTTGCACCAACAATGTTATTGAATATGAATCTTTGATTCATGGGTTAATCCTGGCTATAGAGAAGGGTGCCAAGATCATACACGCCATTGGGGATTCTAACATAGTGGTCTGCCAGGTAAGAAAACAGTATGCTTGTCACGACAAGAGATTGGGCTGTTATCGAAACAGAGTATGGGACTTGATCGAAAGCTTTGATGCCTTCAACATCAAGCAGGTATACAGATCTAGAAATTCGGTAGCAAATTCCCTTACACAGGCAGCCAGTTCACTAGAGCCGCTAGAGTTGGAAGGTCTAAAGAAGTTCACAGTGGAATTGATCTCCACACCTTCAATTCCAGATAATATAAAGAATTTCCAAGTATTTGACGATGATAAACAGATTTTGGAATTCTTAACAAACTCGGGAGTATTTGAAGCACAAATTATAGATGAAGAAGAAACCGAGGAAGCAGAATTTGATGCTGAAGGGATCTTAAATTTGAGGACAAATGTCATTCCTAGAGGAATGGTTGAGTTGGAAAGGCTCTTCGACCCTGACAAACTGAGTAGAAATCAGGGCACTCAAGGAAATGAATGTGAAACAATCAACTTGGGAACAGATGAACAAACCAAGAATGTATTTGTGGGTAAGGTTTGTACCCCAGAAGAAAGAGAAGGAATAGTGCAAGCATTGAGAGAGTTCTTCGATGTGGTAGCCTGGGGTTACGAGGACTTAAAGACATATGACACTACCTTGATCACGCACACAATCCCGTTAAAGCCGGGAAACAAACCATTCAGACAAAGGCAGAGGCTGGTGAACCCGTTGCTAGAACCATTGATATATCAGGAGGTAAGGAAGCTCCTTTCGGCCAGAATCATTTTCCCAATAAGGCACTCAACGTGGGTCACCAATTTGGTACCCGTCAGAAAGAAAAATGGAGAGATAAGGTTGTGTGTTGACTTCCGCAACCTAAACAAAGCGTCTGAGAAAGATAATTATCCCTTGCCCTCACTAGATGAGGTGTTGCAAATTGTGAATGGTTCCCAAATGATGTCCTTCTTGGATGGTTATTCAGGATACAACCGAGTGATGGTTGAAGAAGCAGATAGATTGAAAACAGCTTTCACCACCAAGTGGGGGACCTTCGCGTACAGAAGAATGCCTTTCGGCTTAATCAACGTCGGGGCCACATTTCAACGGGCTATGGACATCGCTTTCCAGGATTTAGTTGGAAAATGCATTATTATATACATGGACGACCTTACAGTGTTCTCCAAAAAGAGGGAAGATCATGTTGAAGATTTGAAGATCTTCCAAAGATGTAGAAGATTTGGCATTTCTCTCAATTCAAAGAAATGCATGTTCGGAGTCACCGAGGGGAAATTGTTGGGACATGTCCTTTTAGAACAGGGCATATCAATTGACCCAGACCGCATTGAGGCAATTTCAAGGATCGGCATGCCAGGGAGTCAGAAAGAATTGAGGTCTTTCTTTGGAAAGATTAATTTTGTGAGAAAGTTTATAACTGGGTTTGCTGAGATTGTCAGACCATTGAATGAGATGCTAAAGAAGGATGCAAAAATAGAGTGGACTCCTCAAACAAAGAAGGCGTTCGAGGAAATCAAACAAGCAATAGTAGACGCTCTGGTGCTGGTTAGTCCGGATTATTCAAAGCCATTTTACTTTTACTCTTTTGCTTCAAAGCACATTTGTGCAGCGGTATTGACCCAGAGGACAGAGGAAAAGGATGAGCATCCAATTGCCTTTATGAGTGCATTGTTGAAGGAAGCAGAATTAAGATACGCCAACGTGGAAAAGCAGGCTTATGCCCTAGTGAAGGCAGCTAAGAAATTCAGCACTATATCCTAAGGAGCAAAGTCCATGCAATAGTTCCAGATGCCATGGTGAAAACATTGTTAATGCAGAATGAACTAGGAGAAAGAAGAGGCAATTGGGTCGCCAGCTTGCAAGAATATGACATAGAGATACAGCCGATGAAGTTAGTCCGAGGACAAGCCTTGGCGCAAACAATTGCAATGGCAAGACCTGGATTAATACAACAAACTTATGTGTTACAAGAAGTGTCCCCAGGGGAATGGTACGACAACACTGTCTATTATCTGTTGAATCACAAATGTCCCTCACATTTGAATCCAGTGCAGAGAAGAGCGTTGAGAATGAAAAGCCAGAGGTTCATGCTGCAAGGATCAGTACTCTATAGAAGGAATCATGAAGGGATTTATCTCAGATGTGTAGGGAAAAGAGAAGCTAGATAGCTAATGGAGCACTTCCATGAGAAATTTGGAACAAGTCGCGGAGGTGGTTTGGCCACAGCACATCAGATCTCAAGAGCTGGATATTATTGGCCCACGCTCTTTAAAGATGCCTATGAACATGTGAAAACTTGCCACGTTTGCCAAATAGCTGCATACAGAGAGAAGAATCCGGCTATGCCCTTGCAACCAGTGATTGAAGTCAGGCCGTTTGCAAAGTGGGGATTGGACTTTATTGGAATGATTAATCCACCTTCCTCGGCACAACACAAGTACATACTGATAGCCACAGATTATTGCACCAAATGGACAGAGGCTCAAGCTCTCAAGCTTTGCACAACAGATGTGGTTATTAAGTTCCTCGAAGAGAACATTATTACAAGATTTGGCTGTCCACACGCTTTGGTGTGCGACAATGGCCCTGCCTTTTCATCTTTGAAGTTTTCAAACTGGGCATTTGAATATGGGATTGCATTAAAGTTCTCATCTAACTACTACCCGCAGGGGAATGGACTTGCAGAGTCCACAAATAAGAATTTACTGAATGCTATCAAGAAATTGTTGGATAAGAACCCTAAGGATTGGCACACGCAGTTGCGGTTTGCCTTGTGGGCAGACAGGACCAGAACGAAGAATTCTTTGGGAACATCTCCCTATCACTTGGTATATGGGCAAGACCCCATTTTCCCAGTTCAATTAAGGATCCCTACTCTTTAGTTCATTCAGGAATATCTCAAGGGTGAGGACAGAGTTCAGGTCCGGCTATCACAGTTGATGCATTTGGAGGAGAAAAGAGATGAAGCATTGGAAAATCTGGCTAAGCATCAAGGAGTCGTGAAAAGATGGTTCGACAAACAGGCCAAGATCAAGGCCTTCAGGATTTCAGATTTAGTTTTATGTTGGGATAAGGCCCATGAAAGAAGAGGTGATCACGACAAGTTCGATAAATTATGGCTGGGCCCATATCAGATTTCTGAGATCCTAGGAGATAATGCATTCAGATTGAAAGCGTTAATAGGAGAGGATATCCCATTGCCAGTCAATGGGCGGTTCCTCAAGCATTATTTCCAAGCGTAGGTTCCTCTTGGATCCTATTTTGTACATAGTTAGATTAGGTTGCTTTGCTTTCCGCTTTCCCTTTTGGTTTTGGTTTTGGTTTGTTGCCCTCTGGGTTTTTGGTTTTGGTGTTTCTTCCCTTGAGTTGTCCGCTCAATGTCATGTCCCCAAAATAGCAACACAAACATAAATAAATAAACAAATGACCTCAAACATTTAAATGCAATTTGCATAAGAAGATGCAAATAAATAACAAAATATATAAAAAGAAAGAAATTATTAATTATAATTATCACAAGATAGTATTACAATTGTAATCATCAAATATAATATTGAAATACAAACATTAGCAATTTAAATATTATTATTAGAATATATAAAAAAAATAACAATATTAATATTATATATAAAATAAATGTGTAATATATCAATATGAAAATATATAAATATGAAATAACAAATATAATAATAATATATAGGCAAATTATTGTTATTACATTCTAGTATTAAATAACTTAATCTCAAAAATAATAATAATAAATAAATATTATGATCATTACACATCAAAGATTTTTTAATAATAAGATATTAGCAAATTAGTTTTATTATTATACTTTAATATGTTCAATCAAACATCAAAATAATATAATAAAATAAGTATATAATCTGAAATATCATAATTAGTAATAATAATATATTATTTTCAAAGATAAATATTATTGTGATAATAAGCCTTCAAAGGCAGCAATTAAATCTAACAAAGAGGTATATTTTATGAAAAGTCACCTCTTTTACCAAACAATATATTCCCCCATGAGTCACCTACCTCGAATGGTATAAATAGAAGGAAGGAAAATAAGGGAGAAAAAAACATTGAGAAATACAATTTGCAATTCAGAACTGCAGCAACAATGATTGGTATGCATTAGAATATAGAGCCATTAAATATGTATATATTATTTAATGAACATATAGGTATATGTGCATGAATGTGGATAAATTTTATAATGAATAATATGAAATGAATAAAAAATATATAAATATTAATATAAGGAGAGAATAATAATTGAATAAGTAATAATATATGAATAATCAATAATCAATACTAATATAATTGAACAATGAATAATATATGAATAAAAATATATATGAATACTAATTGATATGAATAAGAAATAATTATATATATATATATATATATATATATGATTATGCAATAACGATACTTATAATTAATGATGACTCTTTAATATAAACATAAGTAGATTATGTATTCTTATGAATTGTCCTCATCCTATGATTAAATGTAAGGTTGAAGGAAGACGATTAAGGAATAAGGAGACATGGGAAGACACAACTAATTAGGTGATGTACTCACTTAGCAATAATATTTAGCATATTTTGTATATAAGAATAGATATTGTTAATCTGATTATTGATATAATGCTTTCTTTAATCTTATCATAATGAGAATCATTCTAGGAAATAATGAACTTAAAAAATCATTGATACATGAAAATGTATTTGATTATAGGTATGAAATAGATGAATGCAAATATATCTGATTGTGTAAAGATTGTCTTCTCCGTGATTGGTACCCTCTTAGGCAGGTGAAGTAGAGTCTAAGTGGAGAGCCTAAAAACCCCCCTCTCATGTTCGTAGGCCAAGGAACGGGTTAGACATAGAGAGGTGGGGGTCCCACCGTAGGAAACTACACCATTATAGGGATGGTAGGTCGTAGGCCCTTGGATTGTAGGACTTCACCTTGTCCTAATAGGGCAAGTGTCTTTGAGGTACTGACTTGTATGGGGATAGGCAGGGACTAAGCCGTTGGGAAAGGATGATTGTGAGAGGCAACCTCCCGTGCCCAACACAAAGGCTTCAGGGCAAGATCCATACAAGGCACTCCTCTTGCTTGTTAAAATTGTATTTATGATTATGCTTATATTTTGGATATCTAGATATTAATGCTAATAGATATATGTGTTTTTGGAAATTTGGTTAATATGGTGAATGCAGGTTTTAGACCAAGATTACTTCATTAAAAAGAACATTCATTTGGAAGGAAGAAACCCTAAACCTAATCAACAAAGGGATTTTAGGGCAACTCCGGGTAAGAGACATTACACTCAAGTGGTTTTGGTTTGGGTTTGGAATGGACATGAATTTTGGGTTCTTCCGTTACGGAGGGGGTGATGATGTCTTGTCTTTCACAATTTGGTCTATCACCATGGGTTTCATAAATTTGTGCAAGTCATACAATGCCAAGGTCGTTTTCCTCTTGTCATCATCCGGTCTCGTACAAGCTCGACTCGGAAGGTTAATCAGTTATTGTATCCTAACACATGAGTCTGAGATCATAATGTCCTACCTGTTCAACAAAATCCTTTAAGTCATTTTGATTTCTTGGGAGAAGTTATGGCAGGTAAAAATTTTACATCTTGCTTCAGCGCCACTGCAATTCTCAAACCCATTGGTAGCTTCACTGCTTGCCAACCAATTATGGAATTGACGGAAAATTAAGATAAAAGAAGATATGTTGAAAGAGAAATATCAAAAGAAAGAAAATGAAGGAAATATCATACTTTGAATATTGGTTGGGAATATACGAATAACTCTATCGGGGCTATGGACGCCTGGCTGGCAATGGACCAATATTCGTGAGAATCGTAGCGACAACCTCGTTGGGGCTATGGACGTCTGACTAGCAGCGAGGCAATGTCCAGGATGCTTTTGAAGTGAAGACACTTATATAACTTGCCATACTTGATCTCGGAAGTCAAGTTGGCTTAGAGGTGAGATGAACACATATGTTCAAAGGATCTCAGATGAAGGTGTTTTGATCCAATATCGGATTCTTCTCCCCTTTTGAGTAAATATCTTTTATGTATGATGGTTAGAGGGGATTGGCCTAGATTTAATCTTAAAGTGTTTTTCAACACTTTCCCGTGGAGTCGCCAGATGTTGTGACCTTTTCACACATCGCCCCATCCAAGATGGGGACCCCTTAATTTTTGCTCCATTTTGGTCTTTTGGCTTTGGTTCTCTCTATCTCTGATCTTTTGTCCTTCCGGGGATGTCCCGTTTGACCTCAGTTGAAGTAATTGACAAATTTAGGGTTCCTATCCTTTAGGCCCGTTTGAGGTCAAGATTGAGTTACTAAAGTAAAATCTAAGTGCAGCAACACGATCAGAAAGCTCAAGGCAGAATCCCCTTGAAATCCTACTGAAATCCGACAACTTACTATTTCTAGTAAGTACCTAATTTGAGGCTTGTTCCTCAGGATTTCGGGATTCTAACTACTTCAGCACATTCAGGCAGCTTCAGAGTGCCTACACATGAAATTTGAACAGATTCAGACAACTGGCTATTTTAAGTTGTTCGGCCTTCGGAGCTATTTTCAAGGCTTCAACATACATTTCTCCGATGAATGACGGGAGAATTGATCTGGGTTTTTCAAGACCTTCGTGATGGTGTAACATGCAAGCCAAGATGGTGACTTTCAGAGTACAGCCTTCCAAGGCTATTTTTAGGGTTCGCATGCAGGAATTTTTAACGCATGTCCGGATATTCCATGTGGGTTTTGCGAGAGCTTCGCAATGATATGACATGCAAGTGGAACGGATCAGTTTTCAAGGACTTACTATTTTTAGCCAATATCAAGCAGAAGAGCTGCAGTCAGGAACAACCACACCGAGTCCAGACAGGCACTGATCAAGAAACTGGGCAAGTCGTTCTTGCCAGAATCCAAATTTTCATCAAAGCTCGGCAGGCTAGCTGACACGAACTTAGGCTCATTCAACCTGGAGGCATTCAGAAGAAGGATAATGGGGACTGGAGGCCATCAGCCATCAGTGACTTCGCACAGTATTGTCACAAGTGGACTGTATGCAGCTGCCAACTTTCCACCAGCTATTCGGTGCCCAGAACTCACCATGGAATGCGCCCACCACTACAATGCAGAACAGAGGACGGTCACTTCGCCAGATGGCAAGGTGCTAGCCAACCTGACACCTGAAGCAATCGGAGAGGCATTCAGGATTCCAGTCCATGAGAAGATGATCTACAGGACAAAAGAAAGAGTTGGAAAGATGTACTCATCCACCACAGACCGGTGTGCTGATTTGATAAATACTAGGTGGATGATTAAACCCAAGCCGACTCGCACAAAATTGCCCAAACAGATAGTCTCAGAGGATTTGAGGCAGGAGTTTGGTGATCTGATCATGATGTTAAGCAGAGTTGGAGGATGCCCCCAAGCGTTCATCTTTGAACCTTGGATGTTCTATTTTGTCAACTTGGTGTTAGAGGGAAAAGATTACATGGATTGGGCACTGATGATCAGTGATAGCATACATGAGCAGCTTCGTGGCGTGAGGAGAACGAAGACATTTTACATGGGCTCCTACCTTGTCTATATGCTGGCTCGCATGACAAGATACAGAGGGATCTCTTACAAGGAACCAATCGGTTGCGGTTCCCATCGATTTAAAATATATGAGGCTTGTCCACAGTTGCATTTGACAAGCACAACTAATTACAAGAGGGTCAATGACGCCTTTACAATGCATATCATGAGGACCCTGCAGCAAAGAACCCATCACAGAATATCGAGGGAAGCGCAAGAAATGATTGAGAAATTCGGATGTTGGTTTATCCAATTTCCAAAATTCACCTACATAAGGTTGCAAGGATTTTCCTCCTATCCATACAGATTGCCTCGGTATTGATTGCCTATGATAAGATTCAGAAGATGAAGAAGAAAGGTGGACTCGGATTCCCAATCACCATGGGGAACTCAGATGAAATTTGCCCATCGCTGCAAGCAGCAAGAGACGCCGAAGCGGAGCTCCAATTCTTCCACCTTTCCTATCACACCAGCAGGCATTACTACGATCCCCATAGAAACATCAGGTGGATATTGACAGAAGAGTTCAGGAACAAGGTGCAGATCGAAGACTTTTGGGCAAGTGCAGTGGATGAGATCGAAGTCAGAAAGAGAATGTTCTCTCGGATACCGTTGGTGATGGTTAGGGAGTGTGAAATTATCCCAGTACCAGATCAGATTGAGGAAGACATAAACGTTGTACAAGCTGACTACAAGACAGTAAGAGATACGCCTCTGCCACTCCCAGATTGGTCTGAGCCAGAGATCACTGACTTGGATACACTTTGTATCCCAGTCTTGACATTTACACAGAGTTGGGTAGAGAGGCATGTCAGTCGACTCAAGGGAAGGTCAATTCCCCTCACATACAATTTGATGGATGACAGCAGATTACCGACAACTAATCAAAGGAGACGGAGTAATCCAACTCCAGAGCCTAGAGGAAAGGAGCCAGTTCGACTTGAGCCTATGGTAGTTGAGGAGTCCATTCATACGCCATCTCGGGCACATTCTCCAAGCTTACAGGAGGTGTCGTTGTTTGTTGATCAAAGGGAGAGATTGGATGTAGAGCAGACGGTGCGAGTGGAGAGTTAGCCACCTCGTAGAGAATCAGTGGGCCAGAGCATCAACATGCCCCGAGAAGGTAACCCACAAGCAAATCAGCAAGAGACAGACGAGGGGACGGCCACTGATACTCAGTTTCAGCAAGAAATTGAGGTAGCTCTCGAGGGTGATGCTACTTAAGATCAGGATGCCCAAAGCTCCGGAGACACTGAGCCTATTGATGACGGTGAGCCTCGTCAGAACAATGGAAGAGGAGAGGTTCACGAGGTAGAGGTTGAGGTGGAACAGCCTTTTATTATATCAGACATGCGGTAGGAGGTGCCAGAATGGCTAAGGGATAGGATGAGGCGTGATCCTGTAGATGAGACCGATCCCGCAGCCGAAATGGAGGATTTGTTACAGAGGATCAGTGCACTTCCAGCAAAGAAAAAGGCTAGGAAGTTTTCCAAGATCTCAACGGATGAGGATGGATCCCGAACCTTGCATATGGCAGTTCCTCGGGTAGAATGTGATAGGGATGAGGCCGTTCCTGAGAACTATGTTGTGACAACCATGGAACTAGGTCGCCCTACTGGAGCACAAGTGGTAGAGGAGTGCGATAATTCCTATCGAGCACTCAAGGATAGATTGTCCCATGTTGAGGGCAAATACAAAAGGTTGAAGGTAGAGCACAAGACACTGATTGGCTACGTGCAGCACTTGTCCTGTCCTTGTGGGCAAGAAAATTCGGCAATTGAGCTTCCGGCTGAGTTTTCCAGGGAGTCAATCAATGGATTAGAAGATCTGAAGACAATGGCACAGCAGGCAGACAAGTGGGTTGCCAGTGTGCGTATAGAAACAAGACAGTTCATGGAAGATCTTGCACATGCCTGTGGGCAAGCTTCCGATATTATGGCTAGCGTGGAGACAGTTAACCATGCTTGGGGTGAGGCTCGCATCTATCAGACGAGAGTTGTTCTCCGTTTAGGAGCTTTGATGAGCGTACCTCAACACACTTTGGTTGAGGGAAGTGTTATCCAGCAGGGGGGTAGATACGACTTCGCCAGATGGTATTCTTCAGTAGTCACAGGCCGGGGATTCTACGATGCATCACAGGCAGATTCTGTCAGGGTTAGAAAGGCCATGACGAACATCTTAGATGGAATTCTCAACACATTGGAGGCAATCTTTGCTAGGAGGTTGACTTCTGAAGAGGTAACTACAGATGGATTGAAAGACAGATTGACGCCATTCTTCTCTGAGGTGAAGACCTTCACACAGGATGATTTCGATAACACAGCCACGTTCTCCAGTATCATACAGAACACCCAGGACGCCCTTGGTGCCTGAAAGAAATCATGTGCCCGGCATGGGCAAACAGTTGCAGTTTTGGAGTTTCAGTTGGACCACATTCCTCCCATTTCGGATCAGGAGATTGAGGCAGTATTGTCCAGATTCATCAGAATTGCAGCGAGCGAGAAGGAGAAAGGAAATGCCCTTCTAGACGATGACCTTCTGGAGGAAGACGACGTGCATTGATCGCAGGGTATGGTGCATTGATGAGGAGTGGAGGGCGCATTCATTGCCCCACTCCTCTCGGTGGCGGTTTTTAGGGCAGAAGCCCTAATTAGGGCATGGGTGGCTCAATCTGAGCCCTTTATTGTAATCAAATCTGAATCGTCCACTAATTGGACTCATTATAAAAAGGGCATCCCCCCTCATTTGTAAATAGTTAGAATTAGAATCAGAGATAGATCAAAGCTAGATAGAGATAGAGGTTGATAGAAGTTAAAGTAGAGCTAGGAGTTAGCTTAGTTGGAAAGGAAAGAAAGACTTTCCCTTTGAAAGTTTTTGCAAAAGATTGTTGTGTAAGACTCTCATGATATAAAGATTTCATTGATTGGTGACTTCATTTTGTGTTGTGGGCAGTTGACGAGATCTTTTCGTCTTTCCAATTCGAATAGAGTAAAGTAAAGTAGATTTGTTTTCATGCAAGTAGAGTTAATTGTGGAATGTGACATTAGTTTGGGCATATCTTCCCGTATCCATACCACTGGCGAACTTGCTGACGGTAAGTCTGCTCCTGCGTGGTCAACTGGAATCTCAGCACTTAACTTCGATTGTGTTTAGTGTGCCCACTTGCTTCGTTGTGAAGGGGTGCGCATGGTGAATCTCAATTTGATCATCTCATCCATCCTTTGAAGATTGCACCAGCTTTGTTAGAGTTGTCCGAAGGGGAGACGAAACGAAGTTTGGTTTGAAGACTGTTAAAGCTAATCCTTGCATTCCACCCGTAGAAATAGATTGTAGAATTCCTATCCCTACCTCCTTTAAATTCAGCATTTTCCGGTCCGTTCAAATACCAGAGCATCATAGTCAAAACCCTTCATTTGCTTGAGCATATAAAATCGAACAATTACATAAGTCCCCTTGGAATACCCAGCATATTCACATCAACCAACTGAGTCTATTCGCAATAAAAGGAACCTTGAAGTCGAACGCATGAACTTTCACACAATCTTAGCAGAACACTTTGATCAAGAGAAAATAGAGTGACCGTTGGACATTTTATTCTGTGCTGGCGTTGTCATAAAACACACGTCAACATATCCTAGGAAGAATACCGCCATATAGAGATTTTGAAGTTGCTAGAGGGTATAAGAGGGAATTTAATAGACTCTTCACTGATCCAGAAGTGCAGACAAGTGTAATGAAAGAATTTGGAATGTTTATCTCAGGAAAAAATCTTACCCCTTCTATTGTCAAAGACCAATACAAAATGGATGCTATTGCATGGTGGTACCTCCATGGTCAAGATTATATGTACCTCCAATCTCTTGCAATCAAGATCCTCTCACAAGTTTTTTTTTTTTTGCCACTTGTATTGTAGAATTTAACACTTAACATTCTTGAATTTATCTTGCATTTTTTATTTTTTATTTTGTTGGTTTTCTCTCTAGGTTGCAAGCTCTTCTTCCACTGAACGGAATTGGAGTACATACTCCTTTATCCACTCAGTGAAGCGTAACCGATTGGCTGCAAAAAGAGCTAAAGACTTGGTGTATATTCATTCCAATTTGTGTCTTCTGTCACATAAGGATCCTCAATACAAGCATGGGGCAGCAAAGTTTTGGGATGTAGCACCCGAGTCTGTTGACTTGGATGCAACCATTCAAGATCTTGCTAGAGCCACTATGGATGATTTGGACAATAATGATGATCATGACATACTACATGGTGCTGGAAGTGGAACCGCTTTGGGTTCAAATGATGATGATCTTGGAGTTGAAGCCACTGAAAATCCAAGTCACGATGATTTTTTTCATAATCCTTTTGATGATTGATGAACATTGAATCATGTTTCAACTTTCATGAACTACATTTTGTAATTTAGTAATTGTGATGATTTCCATAATTCCATTGGAATCGTGAACATAGACGTATATGATATCATTGATATGGCATATTTGAATATTTTTCAACTATCAATTAGCATTTAATATTTACCTTTGTCATTTGGCATTGATCAATGATCAAATGATTTAGTTTTACAATTTTGTATATTTCTCTTCTTTTTTTGTATATATATATATATATACATGTACCCATACATACCTAAACCCCTAAAAAAAAATTCACGTACCCACATACTGGGTTCTCGTACCCAAACCCGGACCGGTAACTTAGATATTTATATTCAACTTGAGTTTAAAATTAAAATCGAAGTTTTGAAGTGACCTTCATGATCTTTGTAGCTTTTTGTGCAAACAAGGGGTCGAAGACTATTGTAGCAACACTCTCCTTCGGGCTTCTTTGAATATGAGGATTCATTCCATGCTTGACTCACAAACATTTGTTTTAAAGAGCCCAAAGAATCCAAAATGCTTTGCAATGTTATGAAAATCGTTGCAAACCTTGTGGCACCGGGTCTCACCAACTCCTTCCCTTGCGTATGCTCTCTCATCAAATTGAGAACCCAAGGGTGATTGTAGATATTTTTTGTGATGCTCCTTGCACCATCTACAATTGGTGCCACCCAAACAAGTTTGCCTATGTCCTCCAAAAGAAGGTCAAGGTAATGAGCCGCACAAGGTGACCAAAAAAATGATGGATGTCTAATCTCAAGCATTTTTCCTGCTGCCACATACGATGTGCATTATCTGTGATAACTTGCACCACATTAGCAATCCCCACCTCCATCACAACTTCTTCCAACAATGAATACAATGTATCTGTAGTTTTTATCCTATTGGAAGCATCCATCGACTTCTAAAACACAACTTCACCTTTGCAAGCAACCAAAAAGTTAATGATGGTGTGGTTTCTCCCATCCATCCACCCATCAGAAAGAATGGAGCAGCCATATCTCTTACATATATTTTTTTTGTTCTTCGCATTGCCCTTTCGGTTGCATTTGTGAGCAACCTACAAGTACAAAGTAAAATAATTAAATAAGTACAAAATTGTAAGTTTTAAACAAAAAATAGCTTGAATTCAACATAAATAATAAATTATAAATTAATTTGATTTAAAGAGCATAAACTTAGCATAAAATCTAAGTTGACTTACCTCCCACTCAAATCTTTGTGAGAAGGTGGCTTGTAGCCTTTTCTCTCAACTGTTAATGCAGTGACCATATTGTGCCAATAGGGACTACTCACCACATTGAATGGTATGTTATTGAAATACCAAAAGTTAGCACATGCCAAGTCGGCATGTTGATGCACCTCCTTGTTCCACCCTGTAGCCTCCAATGATATCTGTGCTCCTGGTGTGTTTCAAGGCACAAAAAAACTCTGTGGGTTGCGTGAAGATGAAGGTGGTGGTGGCACTGGCACTCTAGTCGAACTAGAGGAAACAGGGGGCCTAAAGGACAGTGTGGCTGTGGCTGTGCCATGAGTGTGAATATGTGGACCACGAAGAGAGCCCACAACGCCAATATCTCCCTCCTCATCTGGCTCCATCTCCATGTGCTTGGCCCCATGCTCCTTAGTCTGACCATGGGCATGCACATGTCCACTAGCTATGGATGTTGCTATGGCTCTTTTTGCCCTCTCCCTTTGCATTTTTCTTTCCTCAACAACTGAAAGTAGTGCAAGCATCTCTCCTTTAATCTCTTCTTTGGGCTTCTCACAAGGCTTGGCATCACGCTGAAGAATGCCTGCAAGATGGTATTTGAGGCGATGTATGCCTCCATGATATGTATTCTTGCACTCACTACAAACAACTGTTCCAAGTACATGCCCTCTCACAACATGCTTCCATGTAGGGTCTCTAGCCCCTAAAGGACGAGTGCTTGGAACCCATGATGATGGTGTGGGCGGGGTGGAACTTGATGGGGCGGGGGCGAAACCTGATGTTGAGCCAGAGCCATAAGCCATTATAGTGTGTATTCAATGATGAATGATCAATCTACACATACAAAAAATATGTACAACATATTAGTTTTTTAATACAAAAAAAAAATTAAAAACAACCTAAATCATTAAAACTTAAAATATCTAGAGCTAAATTTGATTTAAATTGATACAAATGTGTTTAAATGAATTATAAATTAACATTATTAACTAATCTTATCATTCTACACAAAAAATGAACCTAGGTTTGAAAATTTCAAAAAACAGTGAGAAAAATGAAAAAAATCAACAAAAGATTATGATGAATCTTGTTTTTTGGATTCTAAATGCAAAAAAAATGTTTATTTGTGCTCTATCATGTCTTTTTTTCAATTTGGAATGAATATTTTGCAAGAAGAATGAAAGAAAATGATTAAGCAAAAACAAAAACCCTACCTGTGAATTGAATTTCCCTTCAAAATCCACACAAAATGGCATTTTGAATCCGCTCTCCTCGATGGCAGATCATTGGAAATGATATCTCCTTGCTTGGGGGATGGGGGGGGCGGGGGGAGAGGGGGTTTAGCTCCTCACACAAATTCTAATGTAATTTTGAAATGAAATAAACAACTAAAATGACGTTGTTGGCTTTATTCCCTAAGCTGGTGAGTTTTTTTATCGGACTCGTGAGTTTTTGGCGAGTACTCGCCACAAAAAACTCGCGAGTTTTTTGAAAATCTCGGTTGTTTGAGGTTGGCGAGTTAAACTTAAAAAAACTCATTTTTCAAAAAAACTCGGGGGTTTTCTGCTAGTATGCCAACTATGGTTAGATCCTAAGCCAAGAAGTGATGGTGAACTAAAGGGCAATTGGATGTTGCAGCAATGGTCAAAGGCTTCTTCTCTTTTCCTTTCTCTTGTGAGGAGGACCTTTATAATATCCTTGCTTGGGGTCCTTGGTTTTTGGGAAAATTCAATCTAACTCTCAAAAAATGCTACTCAGGTATTGATCTCTCTAAAGAATTTACTCAATGTTTCCCTTGCATGGTTTGGGAAGAGAAGGTTTGCAAAAACATAGCCAATGCCTTTGGCCAACTTTTAGCAATAGACAATGTTATGAAATCTAGAAAGTGTATGGTGTATGCTAGAGTCTGTGTATGCATTGATGTTGGTACCACCCTTTTTCTCAGATCTCCATTATTTCGAAGTTTGGCAAGTGGAAGTAGACATTAAATTTTGAACATTCCCCTTGGCTTGCTACGAATGCAAGAAGCTTGGCCATTGGGCCAAGAATTTCCCTTCGAGCAAGCCTTATTCAAAGGATGCCTAGGGTAAATCTCCCTCAAAATGTCTCTCATGGGGGAGAACAAAGAATGTGAGGAACATTCCATTCTAGGAAGGGAGATTAATGAACCCTTGTTTTCAGAAGGGGAGGATCTTTCAAACCTTCAAGAGACAATACAAGAAAGCCTCTCTAAAGAGGAGTCTTTGTAGGAGAATCAAAGATTGTAGGTATCTCCAAATGAAGAGATGGAAAGATAGAAAGAGGTAGATATTGAGCTAGTCAAAGTAGAACTGGATGACGAAAAATTGCTTGAGTTTGAGTTTGAAAAGGAGGCTAGCTAGTCGTTGCTAAATTGCAGGCAGTGAATAACTTGTCTTAAAATGAAAGATGAGGTAAAGAGATCTATGGCTGAAGTAACTCCTTTGAATTGGATTAGATTCCATTTTATTGAAGGTTTGCCAAAGGAAAGTAGAAATTATTTGGCCAAGTGGGGATTTGGAGTATAAAAACAAAAAGTATTTTCTTTTTCATGGTGATTGATCATTTATAGAAACGTGTGCAAAATTGAGAGAGTTGAGAAACAAGGTTTGTTGGTTTGAGATTCAAGATTTTTGAGGATGAAAACCCTCAGAGAGGACAATGTCTACAAGTGTGGAAGATCACCCAAGGGCATTCTAAGAGATAGTCTCACACAAAGATTATTACAGAGCTTCATCAATTTCCTGGAGATCATCATTCAGGGGTTTACAAAGTTTTCAAGGTTCAATTTGAAGATTGTTAATATTCACAGCTGTTGATCAAGCATTCCGAGATCTGAGAGTTATGTTGTTGATTCCAGGTATGGATTTAATGTATTTCCTGAAGCATTAATAAAATGTGGTTATTTAATTTCTTGCAACTATTTGGAAATTGGTTTATTTGCAAATATCTATGTTTTGTATTTCCTAGTTAAACGCCAAATCACAGGGGGTTATTACGTTGGTACTAGAGCATAGAAAATTCTGCCAGCCTGTGCAGATAAGACAAATTGCAAGAGTTCAATTTATTCAGATTGATCGAGTTGAGTATCCAAGGTGATATTTTAATTGTTGATCGATTATCCTCTTTGAATTATCAGTATTGGTGCAAATATATGTATCTTGTTGGATCGACCATATTCAATAATAAAAAATTGAGATAAAGACAAACCTTAAGGAGATGTCAGTAGAAGATAAAATTAAGGAAGCTTCACATGGAGACAATCCTGGGCCACTAAAGGTTATCACAGCTTGCTACATTGACTCGCAACCAAAATCCTAAGAAGTTGTGAGTTCTCAATGAAGCACTCCATCCCAACTTGTGAGTCTATAGAATGACATGGAAAGGGTTTGGATTGTAGTGGAAGAATAACACAAACTAATTAGCATCCTTTAAATAGAAGATTGGGTCCTATTGGCTTGGCTGCTTCCCAATTGTTGGTCGTCGTACTACTGGAGGACTGCATAATAAATTAATTTCTGAAGCTTCAAGTTTGAGGATTCTAGCCATTCAAATCAGTCCAACTTCAATGCCTCCTATTTCTTCATTAACAGTGATTTCTTCTTGCTGCTAAAATCTTATTTGGGCCGACGTACACCAAGGGAAGTTCATTGAAATATACCGGGCCAATTTTTTCAATTTCTCCACAATTCAATTCACTCGTTAATGTTAGGAAAACTCAATCAACTAAATGTAACCCTCTCCTTTGATCAACCCAGATCCCGATGAGGGCAAGGTTGAGAGCATACACGAAAGGGGATCGTTAGCATAATTGGAGCTTGTTGAAAGTAACAGAAAGGAAGTACAATCACTCAACCACTTATTCAGCGGGAGAACTGGAATGAAAGTACAGTACTGAAAGTAAAATGCAACTCGGCCACTTATTCAGCGGGAGCATGTTGACGGCTCAACCGATCAGCAAATGATGAGAATGCATTACATTAAGCAAATAGGCGGCAAGCCAGCCTCTTCCACTTGTTCAGCGGGGATGCAGTAATTAAACTTAAACTATAGACTAAAAAGATACCAGTCTTTTCCACAATTGTGGGAAATGGCAAACAACCATGAATGTTGGCAGTACTACTGCTCAGCTTACAATATGATATAACTTCTTGTCATCAAGAACAAGTGTATACTGCTGTGATAAAATATGAAGACTCCTTTATACCTATCTTGATCTCTCAAACCTAAATCCAACTCACAAACCCCATTTTTGACAATCTGATTGTGACAGACCTACATTGAAATTGCATGATCAGCAACATAGAAAATCAATAAATTAATGGCAACTCCCTCAAAACTCACTCAAACTTCATGGAATAAAATGCAATATGTTCTAAGACTGATGGCACCCAAGATGGAAGCACAAAACCAACTCAAAAACTCCATATTTCATTGGCACGCAAAACCAAGCAACTCCAGAATGGTACGGCCCAAGAGAAGGGGCGATTTTGCTTTATAAAATCCAATACATGGAAATAAAATCTAAGATTTGGAGGAAGGGGTCGCCTCAACCATCCAAAAACATTCCCTCATTACCCATAAGCAAAATAAAATCACTCACAAACATATGAGCATAAAACTAGATCAGCCACAAGCAAAACAGCAACTATAAAACTTTGATTGAAGATACAAAACTCAACTGCAGATTGCTAGACACTCTAAAGTAACCTATTCTCAACTAGTTGCTATCTTTCAAGCAAGAAGTCAAGCCAGCTAGGAGGTGTGCATCCCTCGAAGCAACTCTGGCACCATTCCGGCAGCATAACAATACTCAAGACATAAGATGATCAACCCAAGAGACAACCTCTCCATATATAACTTTTGAGAAGACTTCTAGAAGCCTCTAGAGAAGAGCGCCCAATCCAAGAGTCAACAAAATTCAAATTCCATGTTGACTCATATTCCTCCTCAAAAGTGGCGTCCTTTTTAATGAAGGAATTATTTAATAAAAATGAAATAATCCCTTTTATCCCCAAGTTGGCGCCCACTTAAGTAAATCGCAATTTATACTTTGGAAATATTAATCTTACCTCCTGATGAGGCGTCCACCCATGAAGACCACTTTTTAAACACCACATCAAGTTATGTCACTAGGCCAAGGTCATAATATTAAAATATAACATTATTTAAAAATGACTTGTCTCACCAGATGAAGCAACCAATGGCCAAATCCAACACTGCTAACTGACTGCCCAAAGAGGAAGCCAAAAGTACTGATACCAACAGGGCCATTGCTAGAAATAGAATTTACTAAAAATAGTAAATTTGAGAAGTTGCTCAAAATAGCATGCCAACCATACCGTTGCGAAGCTCCCAGAAAGAATCCCCAGTCAGAACCTCGGAAACTCAAGGGAAAACTTCAGAACAAGCTAAACAACCACTACCAGATAAGGAAACCCTAATTTTCTCATCCAAGTAGCCTACGGGTCTCAGAAAATAGGCTAATGGTCACCTCCAAGATCACTATTGAGAGGGGGACATTACATTCATAAGGCGTGGGAATGGATATGACTTTGACTAATACTCAAGTCATAGATTTATTGTTGATATTTAATTAATATTCTTTGGTGAATATTTTTTAATATCTCATTGGAAAAAGTATATACCATTCCAATCAACTGTTGTTGGTTATTTAATTTTGTGGGTTTAATTTATATAAAGGAATGGTATCCATTCTGGAAATACGAATGTGAAATTTATACTAAAAAAAATATAGCTGCTATTAATTCTACATTCCCTTCATATTGGCAATAGTTAAGTACATTCAAGTTCATTGGAATTTAGCAGATTTCACGGTACAGCTAGCGAGTCAATTGTTTGACAAAAAATTTCATTTGTCAAATTGATAAATATCAAGCAAAATCAAGAGTCTAAACTCAAATTGGGGGCAAGACACTCACTGGTCAGCTTTAGGGTTGTTGCAGATAAAACAAGGATTTCTAATGATGGTTGCAAAATCTAAACAAAGGGATAAGGAAAACGAATCGCTTCAAAGTGACTCACAACCTACAAGTGATCACGGGAAAGGAGTTGCACAGCTGCATCTGGGTTTGTTGGAGCCTCATCTATCATTAAGAGAAAAATATGAGTGCACAATTGTGGTTTTAGGTGACGAGGATGCCATGGCGAAGTTTCAAGATGGTCCTTTGAATGTGCAAGCACCTATTTTGGAAGAGGAAGTGTGCAATGAGGTTGTCAAATCAGCAGCCTGTTGGCGTTTCAATTTACACCTCTGGAATGTAGATTAGAAATAGACAGCTATGCACAGTTAGACTACTCTTCAAATTAGGAGGGGAAGCTCCCTCTTCGTTGATTATGCTTAAAAAGAAATACTAAACTACTACCAATCTTTTTATTCTCAGCTAAGAGCACAAGGTTATAAAACTAGCAGTTTATTGCATGAACTTACTTCAAATTCCTTTGAAATTTGCTAGAAGGTTGAAAAAATTAAAAAAAGTTTTCTATGGTCTAAAATTAAAGAAAAGAAACAATGAAACACATTCCTTTGATTGCTTTGGATTCAATATCTAGACACAAATGTAAAGGGGGATTGGATTAAAGATTTTAACCTTGCTATAAATGCCAAATAACTTGGACATTGCTCTATATGGAAAAGGAATGGAATTCTATCACACCCAAAAAATACAACTTATTGAACAAACACCTTTAATTACTTTACAGCATAGAACAGATAAGAGTAATGACAAAACATGAAATTCCACAACACAAGAACACCGGATTTTACATGGAAAACCCAATGAGGGAAAAACCACGGTGAGGATTAGCTCATAGTATATAGTTATTTCAATACCAGTTACAAAGAAGGCTCACTGCCAGATACAAAAGCTCACTGCTTACAAGGACTCACTGTCCAAACATGGAGGCTCATTGCCTACATAAATTATGTAAACAAAAATGGCTAACCGCCAAAGTTGAACTGATGAAGTTACACCATACGTGCAGATTCAGTTCCATTGATGCTCAGAGTATTCGCTCGCATGACAGCGGACTAATCTTCATCCTTCTTTTCGCATACTTCGCTACACACACACATCTTCTTTCGCATTAATTCATCTTCAAACCATCTTGCATATATACTTGATATATCCACACGCATCAATTAGGTCAGCCTAATTTGATGCACTTCATATCTTCAAAATGATAACTTGTCAGCTTCATATAAAGCTTTTCAAAAAGTAATTCACCCGTGTCACGCAATATTATGTCGATTGGGACCAAAGCTAGGTCTCACATATAACGGCAATTTATGTTTAGCTATAGATTGATTATTAGGTCGGCCATGATTAATCTAATAACGAAATGCAATCAAAAACCGATGTCAACGTACCATCCAAACATATGAACATCTAAGAATGCATACATACACGCATTTGGTGATCATAAGCCTTTTCCCAAAACTTTAAACCTTGGTGATTACCGGAGAGAATATGCGGACCAAAATACCAGATCAAATACCGAATGAGATAAGCTTGATCTGCACACCAGTACAAGGTACCAGACCAACATGGTGACATCAATGACAATATAGGACTAATCTTTTGCATACTTCCAACATAATCTGCATGCAATTATCTAGGAAAGTGCAGGTCCTCAGCACACACAAGAGTATAGTCTGTTTTGAGAAAGACCACAAAATAGGTTCAGGCTTCAATAGAATTTCCAAGGCTCCCATTTTGGCAAGAGCGGAGAAAATATTGATAAAATTTATGGAATTCAGCTTTACGCCTGCCAATTGCATTTGCTTGAAAGCTTCTAAGATCTTTTTATTTTGTCTATATCCTGCAAGATGGTGCCGTTCATGAGAGTGCATTTTTGTGAGGCATTGTGTCAAACAATTCAATGTGCTTTGTCTAAACTTCCATATTTTGCAGGCAAGTACATGCAAGGACAGTTGCGGCTACAACATTAGGTTTAATTCTTCTATTATTTATGCCTGGACAGATGTCCATACAGTGCTCTAAAGCTCCCATTTCTATGCTGGTAGGAAAATAATGGCATAGGTTTTTCAATTTTGCGCAACAACTTCTAACCAAATTTTCTTAAAAGTTTCTAAAGCCTTATCACCAAATCTGTTTTGTGCATACCCGCGAACATGGCATTGCGTGATATGACATTTTTCTTAAGCATTCTATCAAACAATAAATCCGACCAATAAATTCAATTTGTAAATATCTTGTAATCATTCCATTTCATGAAAAGATATGGGCATTCTGTTAAACAATTTGCATTGTGCCAATTCTTTGCATGCCTCGAGGATAAGAGATGTTCACATGCCTGTGCTGTGTTTCTACATTTTGCATGCATGTCTATGAGGGTATTTGTAACTATAACATCTGCCAATATTTCTTTATCTTTTATGTTTGATAGAAGCCCACACGTGGTTTCGAGGCTCTTTGCATGGCGTGAACAATAGAATTTACTTAACTTTAAATTTCTGCCTAGGATATCTTTCGGCGTTTTTATAAATATAATATATATGCTAATTATTGTGTAGTATTATGTTCCCTTGAAAGTCTGCCATTCAACTATTTTTCGTCGTTTGGCATAGATCTATTGTTTTGTGATATGTGCTACTTTATAACCCATATATTTTGTTTTTTTATTTAGTTTACTTTTACATGATGAAAGCTCTATCACCCCAATCCATAAATGGTGTTGTACAAAATAATGTATTTTTATCATAGAATTTTAATTGACAAAAATGATTTGCTTGAGGCATGAAATTTACTTTTCTTATAAATTATTTTCACAATCCGAAAACAAAGATAAACTACAAAGTCACATTTTTTATGTTTTCATAATTTATAATAATTCAAAATATAGAAACAAAATAAAAACTTAGAACAATCTTTTGAAGTTTAAAAAACCTTTATGCTCTTACACATGCTTTAGTTATTCAAAATATGTGCTGTTTTTACCAATTAATGCATTATGATTGATTCTATAAGTTGCGTTTCTTGCAGGTTGGCCAAAAACAAACTAAATGAGTCAGAAGCTTATAAATATTTTGTCTTGCGAGCCCAGAAAATAGCTCTATCCCATGGTTATGACCCTATTAATTGGTAAGAATTGCAAAATATTCTATTCGTACACGAATATTGTGAAGGTATGCTTAAACTAATGTTTGGGGCTCACAGGGAAGAGACATTTAACGACTTTGGAGGAAATTTAAATCCGAAAACAGTTGTACACAATTGGTAAGCCATACCCGTTTATTTATTTGAGAATATTGTTGTTCAGATGAAGAAAGATCTTAACTGACTCAAGCTAATTACAAGACACTAGATGAGGGAGACAAATATTTGGCATATATCTCTCTCTGAATTCTTATTTGATTTTTTATATTTTAGGCTTGGTAATGGAGTTGCACCGAAAGTTACAAAAGCTGGATTGAGATGTATTGTAAGTAACCAGGATAAATGGTACTTGGACCACTTAGCTACCACTTGGGAGCAGTTCTACGAGAATGAACCATTGACTAATATCACCGACCCAAACCAGCAGGCGTTGCTCATTGGTGGTGAGGTTTGCATGTGGGGAGAAACAGTGGACCCCTCTGACATTGAGCAGACTATTTGGCCACGTGCTGCTGCAGCTGCAGGTATTTATTTCACTTCTTCATGTTATTTAACAAGGAAAACAGATTTCACTTGTTCATGTTATATACTCATTTAACAAGGTAAACAGACGCTTGAACTGACTTCGAATTTCACTTTCTTTTTGAAGAGCGTCTGTGGACTTCATTTGATAAAATTGCAAGAGACCCAGAAAAAGTTAAAAACAGATTGGCAAACTTCAGATGTCTACTAAATCAAAGAGGAGTTGCTGCAGCTCCTTTGGATGAACCCGGTCGTGGTGCTCCTCCAAACCCTGGATCATGTTACATTCAGTAACCACAATATCATTTTTAATAAAGGTTAATGCCTTCCCTTCAATTTTCAGGGCAGAGCAGAGCATGACCATGCATTGTTTTAATTAACATTTGCAACAACTACTGTTTTGGATTGAAACAATTATGTATGATTGAATTCTCAAATGTTCCAAAGAAAGCTTCTTGGTTGCAATAGCAGATTTCAGCAAGTTATCGATCCTCCTACTGACACGGCTTTGCTTTGCCGATTCAAAGTTGTGTCCATCCATAATCATATATAATACCCCACACCCTTCTTTCTTTATTTCATCCAAAGCCCTACTATTTCTCATCATATCCTCATATAAAATATATATAATATTTAGTTATTATAGATGTAAACTAGTATATATATATTTTTTAAAATTCTATATAAAAAAAAATTTAATGTATTTTATATAGATTTTTTTAAGATGTATACACAAAAATTCACAGATAGAAGAATAAAATACTAACAAATATTAATAGAATTTTGTTTTAAAATTAGAAATTATGGCTTTTGTAAACAAATTTAAGATTAAAAAAATTATAGAAAGAAAATAAATAGAATTAATGTTAAAAAATAATGAGTTTTTTAAAGGATTTATAATAGCAACATGTCTCTTTTGATAATTAAAAGTATTATAAGTTTTTATTTTTAAATTTTTGAATTATATATTTATAAATTAAAAAACATTTATTATATTTGGATTTGTATGAATACGAGTCTTTCACACCCATATACAATTGCAAATGGCTCAGCATAAATTAACATATATATCTTAAATAAATTTATACAAAATATGTCAAAATATATCCTTCTCAAAGCATCTATTGCATTTTTATGTAAGACCATTGATTTAAAAATTATTATCAAATAGAACTTTAATTGAACCCAAACCCTAATTTTCAATTTTATCCTGAAATCCTAATAGTAATCTTAACCCTAATCCTATTCATAACCATAATCATAACCCTAACCCCAAGCGTTATCCTAGTACGTTAATCCTAATCCTAATATAATCTTAACCTTAACACTAACTTTAACACTAAAATTTATTCTACAACCCTAATACTAACACTAATTAACATATATTAATATATTAATATTAAAATATATCATTACCTTTAAATTTATCAACCAATTATAGAAAGTATGGGCCCTTAACTTCATTTTATTGGTAAATCACTTTTTGAATAGTAAACATGGATCTCACATAGATCATGTGGAACAAAGGAGCGAGTTCAAATGCACAAAATGTTTATGTTAAGTACACAATGGGAGGAACGTTGATTAGTGGTAAACCAACATAACATGATCTCATAGGTGAAGGCTACACAATTGAACTAGAACAAAATACCGAAAAAATAAATAAATAATTAAATTTAAAAAAATGTCAAAATCCATGGGTATCTATCAAATTTGCCAAAAAAATGCCCTTGGCCAACTCACTAGTTGAATTGACTCAAAATTTGAATTGAGTACAAAACTAGACATAGATTTGGGCATGACAAGTGAAGAATTGGTAGCATAGTATTTTGGTATGTCAAGCTTAGAAGAAATTTATAAATAAATAAAAAATAAAACAATTCTTTAAAGAGAAATTAAAATTGATGATGTTGCATAATGGCTAATCAATCCAATTTTATTGATGAGTCAAATAATAAATATAATTACTCAAATTTCCATAATTCCTTTATTAACTAGTATTTAATGAAGATTCATTTTGTTTCTTAATATCAAAGACTAGCTTATATATTTGCAATGCCAATAAGAACCTTATATGCAACCAAGCCTTGAATCTACCTTTAAAAAATTTGGAAAGAAAACAAGGATTTTAGGTAAGAAAATTAAGTATTACTACAATTTTCAAGTATTTTATGTTGGTTTAAATTAGAGTAAACTTTTTATTGTGTGATATGGTTAGGTTATCAAAATAAATTTTGATTCCTATTAGTATAAGGATAAAAAAACATATAAGGATCATGTTTTTAAAACATGAAGGGGAAGCTCCTTTATGATTAAAAACTAATCTTATCTAAAATTCTGATTATGGAAATGATCTCTAGTTTTTTATGGTATACACAAAATGATCTTTTGATATTTCAACATGCAATGCAAACCAAGATACTACCTATCTTGTGGTTTGAGGGCATGAGCACAACTCTTCCAGACAAAGATAAGAGATTTGATGTCTAACGACCTAAACACATGCAAAGATGAGTGATTTTATATCTTATGACCAACAAAAACAACCTAGCCCATGATAACTAAACACACAATAATTGGATTTCAAATAAAGAAAATATTTTATAAATCAAATAATTAAAATTTGTGTACAAAGCTACAACATCTTATACTACAAAGTTAATTGAATTCCACAAATCAACATGTTAAACTAATGGTAATAAATGCAACGGTAATGGTTATTTTGTAATACCCCTCCATTTTGCTCTATTGATCGAACAGTGTTCTGTTTTGTTATGCTTTATTTTGTGTTGGCACTTTGACTATGGTACTCGGTTACTATTTGATCGCTATTTGTAAAGTGATGTGAATGTTATCTTTTGATGTGATGGTATTTTATTATAATGTTATCATTATGGCATGTTTTGAATTAGCATAAGTGGATATTCGAATTAACGATGTTTTATGCGTTTGATTAAATTATTATGTTAGATTTGTCAGTTAGTTACACTGTATTGGTGAAGGGGACGGTATCATATCACTCGCTTGCGAGCGCCCTACGATTCTGAGATTTCCTCTTCACGGTGTGTTTTAATTATGACATATATATGCATGTGAATATACTCTTTGTTCGCAGGTTGATAGATAAAAGACATCAACTCCACCTAGTTTCACAGGTTTGAGTGTGTCCATTGCCCAACGATATTTGATTGAGAGATAGTAGCTAGGTTTTTCATGCCAAGTCATCACCCTGGTCATAGTGTGTCGTCGGGTTTTAGTCGGATTAAGTTGTTTTAATATTGTTCAATTTGCCTTGATTATTTAATTGCATGTTATAAAGGTAAATATATGCTTTTGTAGTTAAGTTGTTGATTAAATTTATCTAGTATTATGTAAGAAATGTGATTTAATTTATTAAGTAATTTAATTTAATTAATAAATAATTTAATCTTGAATTAGATTTATTTTATTGATTAATTAAATTAATTGTGTTGAAATAAATTTAAGTTAATCATTTGGAAATTTATGGATATTTTGTTTGAAATTGAAATTTAAAAAAAAAATTAACTTCATTTTTAGAAAATTTTGAATTCAAAAATTGAAAAATAGAGATATTTGCTATTCTGTTTTTTAAAATTTATGAGGGTCGTTGCATAGATATTTTGGAATTTTCTTTATTATTTGGATTTTGAATGAGTTTTCAAGGAGCTTTTGAAAAATTGGAAAAGCAAGGAAAGAAAAGAAATTTGTTGTTGGATTTTGGATTGAGAAGAAGCAAGTTGAATTCTTGAAGGAGTTGGAATCAGAAGAAGAATTGAGAGCTCCATTGTTAACCTTTCAAACTTTTAAATTCAGGTTTTCTTCTAAATTATTAGTTTTCATTTTGAAAGATTTCTCAAGTTTCTTTATTGTGCTATTTGAAAATATTGGAACCCTGTTTGATTTGCAAAAACAAACCCATTTTAAATTTTGCTTCAAAATTTGAAAAAACCTCTGTTTAAAAAATGAACTTCTTCAAGGAAAAATAATGGTGTTCTTGACTGAAAATTGTTATTTTAAGTTTGTTTTTTCAATTAATTTTGCAAATTCATTTTAAGAATATGTAAATATATATATATATATATATATATATATATATATATATATATATATTAATTAATTGGGGTTATGTTGTCGAAATTTTTAAGAAAGGAAAAATTTTGCCCCTGACCAAATCGCGGATGAAATTTCCGCAGAGTGTTTGAACTTATTTTTTTTTATAAAAAAAATTATATTTTAGAAAAACGCAGTGTGTGGGAGGCGCTGGGGGCTCACCCCCACTGCGCCCCCATGGGAGGTGAGTGGGGGGAGTCGCACCCAACGCGACCCCCACTACCCCCGCGGTTGTTGCAACACACAACCACCGCCATTGTTGGTGGTCGGCTATGCATAGCATAGCGTCACCAACAATGGTGGTTGGCTGTGCACACAGCCGCCGCCCCAACCTAATCCGCACGCGGCCGAAACAGTCGGTTGACCTTAGGGTTGGCGCATGGCCCGAGAACGTATGGGTGTTTGTAATTTTTTTAAATAAATATATATATATATATACTAATATTTTATTATTATATTTTATAATATTAAAATATTAATATATATTATGGTTAGTATAATATATATTAATGTTTAATATTATATTATATAATATTATAATATTATGTATATTTATATTAAATAATTAAATATAGATATATATATAATACATAAGTGTATATATATATATATATATATTATGTGTATATGTTAAAATAATGGTTCATTTCGGTTATGTATTGATTACCGACAGTTGAACAAAGTGACCATTAGGAATTGATGTCCGCTTCTTAGGATTGATGATCTATTCGATCAGATTAAAGGTGTCATGATCTTTTCGAAGATTGATCTTAAGTCGGTCGGGATATCATCACCTTCGTATATTTGACTCAGACATCCATAAGACGGTGTTTTGAACGTGGTATGGTCACTATGAGTTCACAGTAGTACCATTCGGGTTAACGAATGCACCCTTTGTGTTCATGAGTCTAATGAACGGTGTATTTTGTACGTACCTAGACAGATTTGTCCTTGTGTTCCTTGATGACATTTCGATATATTCCAAGACAGTGGAAGAGCATGAGGAACATTTGCGGTAGGTATTACAGTGCTTACGGGATAATCAGCTTTTTGCTAATCTGTCGAAGTGTGAGTTCTTCAAGATTGAGGTCCAGTACCTTGGACATGTTATCTCAAGGGAAGGTATTTCAGTGGACCCTGCAAAGATCCAAGCGATCTCAGATTGGCCTGCGCCCATGAATGTGGCAGAGATACGTAGCTTTATGGGGGCTATCAGGTTATTACAGGCATTTTGTGCAGGGCTTTTCGAGGATAGGATATCCTATCACCTCCCTTCAGAGGAAAGGGAAGAGGTTTGAGTGGTCAGAGAAGTGTGAGGTAGCGTTTCAAGATCTTAAGGAGAAGCTGACTAGTGCACCAATACTTGCGATACCTAATCCGACTGGGGACTTTGTAATTTGTATAGATGCGTCCTTGGAAAGATTGGGGGCAATGTTGATGCAGGAGGGTCGTGTCATTGCATATGAGTCACGGAAACTCAAGGATCATGAGTTGAACTACCCTACACATGATCTTGAGTTGGCGGCAGTCGTTGATGCATTGATGAGATGGAGGCATTTCCTTATTGGCCATAGGTTTGAGTTGCACAGTGATCACAGAAGCCTTCAATATATTTTCACGCAACCCAACCTTAATGCTAGGCAGAGGCGTTGGATGGAGTTTCTCTGTGAATATGACTTCAAAGTGAAGTATATCCAGGGAAAAGAGAATGTCGTAGCGGATGCACTCAGTAGACGGAGACACGAAATATCTGAGTTGACTCTTGTTGTAGATTTACGGAGTCGGATTCTTTCTGCCCTTCCAGCGGACAGTTGGTATCAGGAAGTTAGGACAGAGATAGAGGCAGGGAAACCTCTTGAGGGTAGACATTCAGGATATTCTCTGGATCCAGATGAGATATTGAGACACATGGGACGCATATACGTTCCTTCATTAGGTGATCTTCCCACCTTGGTCATGACTGAGGCACATCATGCACCTTATTTAGCCCATTCAGGGGTGAAGAAGATGCATGCGGATCTGCGTCAGTTGTATTTCTGGCCAAGGATGAAGCGCGATATTGCGGATTTTGTGTCGAGGTGTCTAGAGTGTCAGCGAGTTAAGGCTGAACACCAACATCCAGCAGCACTGTTGCAACCGTATTTAGTACCAGAGTGGAAGTGGGATATAATCTCATTGGATTTCATTGTTGGTTTACCCAACTCTTCGAGACGGCATGATGCGATTATGGTGACAGTGGATAGGTTGACGAAGGTGGCACACTTCTCACCTATGTGCTATTCCTATACTGCATCGTTCATAGCCAGAGTGTTCATGGAGGACATAGTGAGGTTACATGGTATTCCGCGTTGAATTATTTCTGACAAGGATCCAGTGTTCACCTCAGCTCTTTGGACTTCATTACAACATGTGATGGGGACACAGTTGAACTTCAGTTTAACTTATCACCTAGAGACAGATGGACAGACCGAGAGGGTCAATCAGATCCTCGAGGATATGTTGTGTATGTATGTAATGGACCAGCATACACAATGGGAAGACTATCTCTATTTGGTAGAGTTTTCCTATAATAACAGTTTCTAGAGTTCTATTGGTATGCCTCCATTCCAGGAATTGTATGGGAGACCATGTCGTACTCCTTTGAGTTGGGATCGACTGGAGGACAGAGTAGTTTTAGGTCTTGAGATGTTGCAGGATATGGAGCAGCAGGTGGATAGGATTAGAGAGCACTTGGTGGCAGCGCAAGATAGGCAGAAAAGTACGCGGATGCGCATAGAGTGGATCATCAATTTTCTGTAGGCGATAGAGTCTTCTTGCGAGTGTGTCCATGAAAGAGCCATCCGTTATGGGAAGGGCTCTAAGTTGGCGCTTCGCTTTGTCGAACCCTTCAAGATACTCGAGAAGATTGGTCTAGTTGCTTACCGTCTTGCTTTACCGCCCAGTCTCTCGTGTATTCACGATGTTTTTCATGTTTCAATTCTTTGGCCATACCATCCAGACATTTCTCATGTCCTTTATTGGAATGCTTTACAGATAGAGAACAGGCAGCTGGCTTTGGAGCCCGTGGCAGTAATGGAGCGCAAAACGCTTGCTCTTCGAAGGTGAGATATTGATTAGGTTAGAATCCAGTGGGATCCTAGGCATGACACATCATCCACTTGGAAAGATGCAGCTAGAATGAGGGAGCTTTATCCCTATTTGTTCGCAGGCTTCCAAGAGTAAGCCTGACCCTAAGGGGGGAGGATGTAATACCCCTCTGTTTTGCTCTATTGATCGAACAATGTTTTGTTTTGTTATTCTTTATTTTCTGCTAGCACTTTGACTATGGTACTTGATTACTATTTGATCGCTATTTGTAAAGCGATGTGAATGTTATCTTTTGATGTGATGGTATTTTATTATGATGTTATCATTATGGCATATTTTGAATTAGCATAAGTGGATATTCGAATTAATGATGTTTTATGTGTTTGATTAAATTATCATGTTAGATTTGTCAATTAGTTACACTATATTGGTGAAGGGGACAGTATCACATCACTCGCTTGCGAGTGCCCTGCGATTCTGAGATTTCCTCTTCACGGTGTGTTTTAATTATAACATATATATGCATGTGGATATACTCTTTGTTCGCAGGTTGACAGGTACAGGACATCGACTCCACCTGGTTTCACAGGTTTGAGCGTGTTCATTGCCCAACGGTATTCGATTGGGAAATAGTAGCTAGGTTTTCCATGCCAAGTCATCACCTTGGTCATAGTGTGTCGTCGAGTTTTAGTCGGGTTAAGTTGCTTTAATATTGTTCAATTTGCCTTGATTAATTAATTGCATGTTATAAAGGTAAATATATGCTTTTGTAGTTAAGTTGTTGATTAAATTTATCTGGTATTATGTAAGAAATGTGATTTAGTTATTAAGTAATTTGATTTATTTAATAAATAATTTAATCTTGGATTAGATTTATTTTATTGATTAATTAAATTAATTGCATTGAAATAAATTAAGTTAATCATTTGGAAATTTATGGATATTTTGTTTGATATTGAAAAATAAAGAAAAATAATTTAAACTTCATTTTTAGAAAATTTTGAATTCAAAAATTGAAAAATAGAGATATTTGTTATTCTGTTTTTGAAAATTTATGAAGGTGGTTGCATAGATATTTTGGAATTTTCTTTATTATTTGGATTTTGAATGAGTTTTCAAGGAGTTTTTGAAAAATTGGAAAAGCAAGGAAAGAAAAAAAATTTGTTGTTGGATTTTGGATTGGGAAGAAGTAGTTGAATCCTTGGAGGAGTTGGAATCAGAAGAAGAATTGAGAGCTCCATTGTTAACCTTTCAAACTTTTGAATTCAGGTTTTCTTCTTAATTATTAGTTTTCATTTTGAAAGGTTTCTTAAGTTTTTTTATTGTGCTATTTGGAAATATTGGAACCCTATTTGATTTGCAAAAAGAAACCCATTTTAAATCTTGCTTCAAAATTTGAAAAAACTTCTATTTAAAAAATGAACTTCTTCAAGGAAAAATAATGGTGTTCTTGACTGAAAATTGCTATTTTAAGTTTGTTTTCTCAATTAGTTTTGCAAATTCATTTTGAGAATATGTATATATATATATATATATATATATATATATATATACATACCTATATATATATTTTATATATATTAATTAATTGGGGTTATGCTGTCGAAATTTTTAAGAAAGGAAAAATTTTTGCCCTTGGCCAAATCACGGAAGAAATTTTCGTAGGGTGTTTGAACTTATTTTTTTATATAAAAAAAAAATTATATTTTAGAAAAACATAAGGTGTGGGAGGCACTAGGGGCTCACCCCCACCATGCCCCCATGGGAGGCGAGTGGGGGGAGCCATGCCCAGCATGATCCCCACTACCCCCGCGGCCACTGCAACACACAGTCGTCGCCATTGTTGGGGGTCAGCTGTGCATAGCACAACCGCCGCCCCAACCTAATCCGCGCGCGACTGAAACAGTCGGTCGACCTTAGGGTTGGCACGCGGCCCGAGAACGTATGGAAGTTTGTAATTTTTTTTAAATAAAATAAAATATATATATATTAATATTTTATTATTATATTTTATAATATTAATATATATTATGGTTAATATTATAATATTATGTAGATTTATATTAAATAATTATATATAGATATATATATATATAATACATAAGTGTGTGTGTGTATATATATATATATATATTATGTGTATATATGTTAAAATAATGATTTATTTGAGGGCATGATTTAAGTTTAATTGAGGAAATGATTGATTTTATTTTAGAATAATATATTGGATGGAATAGTATATTTGATTTTAAATGATATGTTTTTTAAGATAAGTTAATTGTTTTAAAAATGATTATGTCGAAAAGAGGAAACGGTATTTATTTTAAAACGATGTATCCTGATCCATAGAAGTATGTGTTATTTTATTATTATTTAAGGGCAATTAGGGAATTAATTATCTGGTTAATTTTTATTCTTTATTTGAAAGAGACTTAATTTAAATTAGTTTTATTAATGCAATAACTTACTGAATGTTAATAAGGAAATGGATTTAGTAAATCCAAAATAGGTTGATTCCTGTTGTTTGCTCATTTTAATTATAAACCGTTTCCTTTTTCATTTGGGGAAAATTATGCGGTAGAGGTTAATAAGTCTTCCAGTTGGAGTTTTTCAATTAACTGGGGTTGTCATATTATGTTAGTCAACCTTTGGATTGCCTTGGGTAGTGCATCTAACTGTATCCAGTTTGTTACCCGGTTATCATGAACGGGGATGTGTTGACTTTATGTCATGGATAGAGATTTGATATCCTTAGGTCGCACTTGTGTACCCTTGGGTTGTGGAGTTGTTCCACGTGTTGTCTTAGAGGAGTGGCTTGCAATGAGGACCGGTACACAAAGTGGTTCCAGGATAACTCATTATGAGTTAGTTAATCCAGTGATAACGTAAATAAATTGATTAGAGGATTAGGTAGCATCAAACACTTAATAAGATAATTGTGTCTCGCTCATAGATGCAAGCTTGTATAGACTTGAGATGAGATGAGAAGGCCTGGAATGGAAAGATTGTTATCTTGTCCTTACGAGAGATAATTGATTCTGCATTGGTTTGCATGAGGGGTCAGAAGCCATTAGAGGTTACCAGGATAACCCAGATGGGGGCCGAGGCCTAGGAATACTTACCAGGATAACCCGTGTAACATTGTGATGACACTTCTCCTAAGTCAGCAGTATGTATGTATCAGTGATGTAATTGATTGTGTAATTCTAGAAGCATTGTAACCATTGTGATAAGTAATGTTGTATTTGTATATGTTTTAGTTCAGTGTTTTTAGCCTGTGTCTAGAGGTAGATGGTATTGGTTAGGAATCCTTGTTACTATCTCCTAGCACGGGGGGTGGGCCTTCGGGTACCACTTGGTTGGGTGGAACGTGCACCTTACTCTGTTGGGTTTTCTTCTTGCTCTTGTGGATGAGATTTCTAGTAGGAGAGCTCATGAGATCCAGTTTCATTTCATGTTTTATTTATTTGAGTTGATCTTGTGATTTATTACCCCTCATTTGTTACCGAGGTGGAAAGTTGAAATTGTAATCATGCCCATTGGACTTGCCTCATTCAGGGAATGAGAGTTGTAATCTTATTGTTTAATTATTGATAAATGATTTGATGTAATGTATCATGTATGGAATGTATGTGTTTTAATTTCTTAAGTAAATAAATGTTTTGGTTTCAATTCATATTTTTTGTTGAGGTTCTAAATTAACCTCAGTCTCGTAACCTTAGAGGTTGTTGGCAATGGGTAGTGAACTTGCATGTTAATTGTACGTAATCAAAACAAAAATATTATGTTTAAGTAGTTAATTGCAACTTCCTCTAGGGTTGTGTGTCGGGGCGTTATAGATTCAACATGCACACACACACAATTGTAGTTGTCAAATGCATACTAATATAAATACCAAACACGTGCACAAAGAGATGTGATAAATAACATATAAGTAGAGAGATGACATCATCTCAATTTACAAAGGGTGGCAAACACCATGATGTGACATTACTTAACAAATTGATAGAAAACTATAGTCAAGAAGGAAAATAATATACAAATAATTCATTAAAACATTAATTAATTTTCTAAAATGAAGCAAATTTATTAAAACATCATACCAGCCTTTTCAATATAAGAATGAGATGCTTAAAACCATTGATATAAGGTTGACCTTGTATTATTTTCATTAACATACACAAGAATGCAAGAGAAATAGAATTATTACACATCAATCATTTTCTTTTCATTATAATAATAACACAATAAAAGGAGAAGAAAAATGTAATTACCATTCATGTATTCTAAGATTTCATTCTCATTGTTTAATTACTTAATCATGCATATGATTTCATTTCTATTAAATTGAGCATACATCATATCAAGAGAGCTAGAGGAATACACATTATTAATCTAACTTATTTAATTAAAAAGAGGTAGATTATAGAGAGTACTTTTCACTAGCACACCAATTAGATGATTCATTTTGCAAAACTAAGACTAAACAAATATAATTTCATTCCATAACTAAATTGTATCTATAAGGAAGTTCTATTACTTGCAATGCAAACAAAACATTTTAGGAGGTGGAACATAGAGAGAGTATGCATACATCATATATAATTATTGCATTCACATATTCAATGAACAACGTTTTGTTATCCTTGACATGCACACTCATACAATAACTTAAAGTAAAGTATGAAAAAATATAAGTAATCTCACTCCTAACATAAATAGATATGTCTACATTCTAATATCCTAAAGAGTTGGAAAAATATCAAATAACCCTCATGAATAAAATTCATTTAATAAACACCAACAAAAAAACATCATTCAAGGCTTTACGATGAGTTCACCCCTTCAAAGGCAATATTTACCACTCATAGTCAATGTTCATTGCTATAGGCAAACTAGTGAAGTATTCATTCACCAGTGTGAATTAGCATATGTTGCTTCATAGGTTTATGTTCGCCACTTTTTGGAAATGGAAAAATTATTTTGATATAGGGAAACAAACAAACAATTTTGACATTTTTTACAAAATTGTAATCAAAATAGTAAAATATACATTTTTCTACTAAAGCAACCATTTTTCATATCATTCCTACACTTGCTTACTATGATACAATGGAAGAAAACATTATAAAAAATGAATTACGTCAAAGGTAAATTATCCAATGTCAACACAATCTTAAACCTACTTTGCATAATAAACTTAGGACTCCAAATTGCTTGATACCTACATATGGCTCATCTAAGCATAAATATACCCAAACATAAACTAAAATTCTTAAAACTTAAAAGTAAGATTCATGAAATTAACATAGAAATTTCTCTCTTTATTCAAATGTACCAAACATTAAAATATGCAACTTTCCTCAAATGGACATACATATGAAGTTTTACCATCTACTCCATCAACACTAAAAAACATAAGTGAAATGAACTAAAATTATGAATTTTTTAATAAAACTCCCACAAGGAGGATCTTCAAATCACTAAGAACTAGCTAATGAAAAAATGCCACTTGACTATATAATATCATCAAGAACTATGGGTGTCCATGCTACTCTAGTCAACTCCCAAACTTAAGGATAGAGTCATGGATAAGCAAGGCACACAAATTTACAACTCAAGAAACTCATAATGTATCCCACAAGCCGTGCACAAAGATTCTTGAAACTAGTATTTCACAAGACACATATGGGTTTACACGAGGGTTACGTCTAATAAAAAATACTCATGGTTTTAACAAAAAAATGACTCAAAAACTTATGCCTTATCACTAAAAAATTTCTTATGCAAGCCATGCAATTTAAATACCTCCTTGAAAATCAACAATTTGGGATATCTTTAAATCAAAAGATATAGCATAAAAATTGCATACTTAGTAAAGTCTATCTACTACAACAAAGTGTAGTATTTACCATTTGCTTTTGGTAACCCAGTGATAAATTCATTGGATATACTCTCCCACTTCTACTCGAGGATGGGTAAGGGTTGAAGTAGATATGCAAGACAAACTTCTTCAACTTTGTTCTATTGAAAAGATGAGCATTCGTTAATGTGCTTGAGCACATTCCATCCCAAAAGAATCTCTCTCTAATTGGTTTATTTTTTGAAATTTCTTATGCAAGCCATGCAATTCAAATACCTCCTTGAAAATCAACAATTTGGGATATCCTTAAATCAAAAGATATAGCATAAAAATGTGCATACTTAGTAAAGTCTATCTACTACAACAAAATGTAGTATTTACCATTTGCTTTTGGTAACCCAGTGATAAATTCATTAGATATACTCTCCCACTTCTACTCGAGGATGGGTAAGGGTTGAAGTAGATATGCAAGACAAACTTCTTCAACTTTGTTCTATTGAAAATATGAGCATTCGTTAATGTGCTTGAGCACATCCCATCCCAAAAGAATCTCTCTCTAATTAGTTTGTTTTTTGAAATTTCTTATGCAAGCCATACAATTTAAATACCTCCTTGAAAATCAACAATTTGGGATATCCTTAAATCAAAAGATATAGCATAAAAATGTGCATACTTAGTAAAGTCTATCTACTACAACAAAATGTAGTATTTACCATTTGCTTTTGGTAACCCAGTGATAAATTCATTAGATATACTCTCCCGCTTCTACTCAAGGATGGGTAAGGGTTGAAGTAGATATGCAAGACAAACTTCTTCAACTTTGTTCTATTGAAAAGATGAGCATTCGTTAATGTGCTTGAGCACATTCCATCCCAAGAGAATCTCTCTCTAATTGGTTTGTTTTTTGAAATATCTTGGATGCCTAGCCAGTGGAGTGTCATGCATGTCTCTTAAAATATTTTCCTTCATCTTTGATTCTATAACCAAATATATCCTCTCTCTATGCAAAATTAGATATCCCACCTCTTTGAACCTATCATCTTATATCATTTCATCCAGTATGATATTAGCAAAATCATTCTTGGAATATTCATATATGATGGCACTAACCTAATCAATGGAGATATCAAAAATTAAACACAAAGTAGGAATTTGATACAATGCATCAACAACTACATTATGCTTCATCTTCACATATTCAATATCAAAATCATATTCATGTAACTTACCCATTTCTATTGTCTACCATTCAAGTCATTTTGATTAAGAAAGTACTTAAGGCTATTGTGATGTCTTGACAAGAAACTTACCACACCAAATATTGTTTGAACTTCACTAAGGCATGCATGATTGTTATCATCTCCTTATCATAAATAGAAACTTATTTTATCCTTCTATTAGTTTCCTAATTTTGAAGGAAATGGGATGTTGTTGCATCAAAACTACTCCAATTCTTTCCCCAAAGGAATCACATTCCAATAGAAAAGGATGTGAAAATTTTGGAACAATAAACACTAGACATGAACACATTACCTCTTTTAGTTTATTAAAATTCCACTCTATTGCATCTATCCAATTGAATGTTTCATTCCTCGTCAAATTAGTGGACACTACCAATTTGGAGAATCCTTTTATGAACCTTCAATAGTAGTTTCACATCCCTAAGAATCCTCTTAATTGAGAAACATTCTAAAGGGGTGGTCAATCCTAAATAGATTTTATCTTCTGTTGGTCCATTTTGACTCCTTGTTCACTAATGATATGTCCCACATACAAAATATACTTAAACCCAAACTCGCACTTTGATTTTTTGGAAAATAATGAATGTTACTCCAGTCTGCTCAAGACTTCATCCAAATGCTCCAAGTTCCCCTCCCAAGTCTTATTGTATATCAAAATATCGTCAAAGAAAAATAAGAAAAAAATAATAATTGATTGCTAAATACCTAATTCAATCATGATTAGAAGGTTTTTGAGGCATTAGTCAATTCAAATGGTATGACTAGAAACTTGAAGTTTCCAAAATGACACTAGAAAGCCTCATATTTAATTGATGGTATCTTAAGCACAAATAAATATTTGATAAGTATACAACTCCATGTAGTTCATCTATCAACTCATCAATCATGGGTATATGATATCTATTCTTGATAGTTATCTTATTTAACTCCTAGTAGTCAACACACATCCTCATTGTATCATTCATTTTCTACACCAGTACTACTAAAGAGGTAAATGTAATAGAACTTGGCATGATGTGGCCCATATCCATATCACCTTGATTTCCTTCTTTATCTCTTCCTTGTGGATCTTAGAGTAATGGTAAGGAGTGTTTATCATTGTATTTACACCTATTTCAAGTTTAAATATGTTGAAACCCTCAATCAGGTGGCATTCCTAGGGAATGTCTTGAAAGACATTGTTGTTCCTATCCAACACAAATTATACATCAATATGATAAGAATTATCTATCCTCATGGATGATTTTTTGGGTAGATCAAATGATTGTCTACCCAAGAAAATTGTCCTCTTCTAAATGCTCTTTCCATAATTTTAGCAATAATCACTTAGGGTACAGCCTGCACAGGTCGCAGAGTTGGCTTGGATCGTGGGTTTTCTCCCCATTGGTCTTGAGTTCGACTCTACTCTCGGGTAGTACCTGATAAGGGTGACGTGCGAGCCAAGGCCACTATCCCTAGGGACTAGTCTCGCCTCAACTCGCACTGGTGAAGCGAAATCTTAAAGTCATATCAACACCATCAGGTTGCAAAGGGTTGAGACACGGGGACACCCAGAGTTACCAAAAACAAATAATCACTTAGGGTACTCCATTCCTAATTCCTTTGAGAACTAATTTTATTCCTTCATTTTTGAATTTCAATTCCATAAACCAATAGTTCTATGAGGATTATCCAAGATATTGTAGTCATTTTACTATGAGCATTATATCAATATCTCTTAATAAAACCACATAGAAAATCATATATTTAATGATCTTCCAAGGTCATATTCATCTATTGAATTATTTGCGAACAAATTATGGTGAAAGCATTGCCATGCTCACATTAAGACCCTTGAAATCTTTAACAAATAAGACCTTTCTTACCACAAGGACTTCATCAATGTGTATAGGAGTGAATTTGCACCCCTTGTGTAAATTCCCCTTTTGCATAGCCTCACCTTAGAAAATCAAATCCGAAGGAAAAATTCCACATCAACCACCTGCCTTCCATCTACTTGACATGTAATTTGTGTGTTGGTGCAGGATTTTCATCAGGGATGCGAGCGCGGTGTACAGACATATGTGTGGCACGTTGTCATTCCTGACAGATTCCTACCCCTAAGTTTGTAGGGACATTACACTCCTCATTAGGGATGGTTTGCAATGCCTCTGTGCAACCAACCAACCCGAAAATGGTTCATTTTGGCCTTCAAGGGCATTCATTTCATAATCACTTCAACCTCTTCACTCTCATTTGATCTCTCGAGCAATTCTCATTCAATCTCTTCAACATTCTAGCACTCCATTTTCACAACTCCACTTGAGCATTGTAGCAGCTTGTAACTCCATCAACTTCACTTTTGTACATGTGGTGCTACCATAGAAGTTGTGAGCTTGGAGTCTTGCAAGACCTCCTTTCATCACTGTTGCGGCTATGGTGACTTTGGCAAGTTCGTTGCTTGCATTCTCCCTTCATTAGCCTTGAGAGCCTTTGGGTGGAGATGGTAATGCTTCACTTCTCCTTTTGTGATTTGATAGAGTAGCTTATCTTTTTTGTAGTGTTCGGTGCATTTATTTCTATCTCCTTTATCATACTTTCTACTTCATTGTTTTTCTATCTGTCCATGGAGGTGGAAACACCAAAGCGGGGATTTGACTGAGGCAAACCCCTATACAGCACCAACAATTTTCCCTTTTGCTTGTGTGTAGGTGAACATGTGTGTGGAGCTCGCTGGAAAACTAGCTTTTAGTGAGTTGATATTAGTCACCCTAGTTTTCATCTACTTATTTTATCATTTATGCATTTACTTTTCATACTTTATCATTTTGTTTATTTCATTAAAATCAGTTAGCTAGGTTGTCAATAGGTAGTTTTCTTACTATACTTTACATTTTCTGGCCGTACAGACGCTAGCGCGCCAGAGAGATGCCAACACGTCTTGTTGTCATATTAGACCAGCGTTGTTGTCCTCGGACAAAGAGTTATTTGAAGTGTAGTTCAGACTCTAAAAACCAACTCGTCTAGCCCCAAGTAGATTTTTCGGGTTTGTAGAGTGACAGAAGTACTTCATAGTGCTCTTCATTCTTGATCCCCATCCTAAAATATCCTTTAGAGTGAGGTAAGTTAGGGCAGCCCTCCGCTCTTGGCTCTACATGACCTAGATCCTTGACGTGGTTGGTCCCCCTCTCTTACATTTTTGGTGAACTCGACGTGAACCATTTTGGTTCCATTTAGTAGTGTTGAAGGGTCCTTTCCTTGTGTCCCAAGACTGTTGTAGGTGTGAGTGTTGTGAGGTGTTTCACCTTACAACCCAACCTGCAACCCCTATTAGGCATAGTTGGAAGGTTTTGTAAGCGTTCTAGAATGAAGCCTTAGCTGGGTCACTATCTGGTTTTGAACCTTTGGGTGGCTTTGTGAGAGTATTGTTTAGTGTACATGATGGCCTCCTTCTTACATTTGTCTATCCCCTCTGTGCATCCTACAAGTGGTACTCATGGTATAACCTTCACCTTAGAGAACCTGTCGATGGGTTTTAATAGAGAGTCATCTCCTCTTTACATCCCTGCGCGAATTAACATAAACACTATGATAAGTGTTCTTGTTGACCCAACGTTCCAGGTGAATGTAATTACCGAGGAGATTATGTTAATAAATTTATTGCATAAAGATGGGTACAACGCACCTGAAAGCGCCATCTGTACGCATCATGGACTTTCCATACCTCCCCTTGGTAGCATCACCTTGTTTGTCCTTGTTGGACCTAAGTCAATGAACATGCTTTTTGACATAATCTCAAGGTTTGAACTCTTCAGAGTGAAGCTGGGTATCCCCTAGTTAGTAGCTATGAATGTAGTTCCCTCGGTTGTGCATAAATGTCTAAATTTTATTCATGAGGGTTCAGTGCATGTGATCCACGACACTAGCTACAAACTGCCAATTGTGTGTGGTAGCTATTCCTTAGACCACTTTTGGCTTGCACCCGTTGGTCCACTCCCACCTAGGAAGGACCTCTTGTATTGGACCTATGAGAAGTACAAGAAAGGGTTCTTAACACCTAAGGTGAGGTGTACCCTCCATCTCCCTATGTTGTCTCACATAGGGCTTGTTTAAAAGCTAACAGTGATGACGCCATGGCACGTAGAAGGGAAGAAGATAAGCACTCTCGAGGTTCCTCTTCCTCCTCTTTCATTGTCCAACCTGATGCTTCCTCTCACCCTACTATGGCATCATCATATTTTTCTTCACATTTGTGAGAGAATCATATGGTGCTCGCTTGGCAAAATCCCAAGCGTCCTGCATTCAAAGTTCTCATTATTTCCATAATGCCTAGGCTCATTCAATATGGTAGAGGAAAGGGTCCCTGTGGGGAATCCTCTATGTCTTGGCCTCTACGGCCTCCTACCGCTTCTACTCCTAAAGCGATTAACAAAAAGAGGCCCACCATCGAGGTGCTAGAGCTGACTCCCCCTATTGTTTCTCAAACTCTTCCTCCTGCTCCCATTTAGGAGTCTATCCCTCCACCGAAGATGGCTATGATGGGCACTCTTATGGCTAAGCAAGAGCCTTCCATCCCTTCTCAGCTCTCGGCCTCTAGCTCCAAGAGACAAAAATCACCTTGCACATGAGTGCAAGTGTCGGCGAAAGGCTTTGATGTCTGAGCAAGCTACTTTGTAGAGGAAGGAAGGGGAGTCAACCGCCCCTATTTCAAGGCCTCCTGCTGTGTCATCCTCTATCCTCCCCTTTGCTTCCATTCAACCAAATCCAATCCTGCTTCTAGCTCCCAGTATGACATGAGTGCACCTGACCTAAAAAGGTGTAGGTTTTTATCACTCCTTTGGTCGAGCCACCTCTTTTGATGTCCCTTCTAGATATCCCACCATTTCCTAAACCTATGGACATGCAAAACACCTTGGTGGTGTATGTCACAGTTTTCTCCTCCTCCTCTACGCCTCTTACCTTGTCTGTGGGGAGTTCACATCCTCCGATGAAGCAGAAAGCAGAGGTTATCCCTTCTAGCAATGGGGGGCATAAGAGGAGCCCACCTTATTCAAAGGGTGGTCTTGTGCTAGCTTGTATCATCCTAGTGATGGAGCAAGTTTCGACTCCCCCTGAGTTTTTCAATGCTCTCGAGTCACTCGGTGAGCACAGTAGTGAATCTCAGGCATCATCCTCCCCATCTATTGAGGTGAGACATGACACTCCCATAAAGTGCATGTTTAACTCTCTAGAGGAGGTCTCAAACTTGTTAGTGATCTTCACAAAATCACTAACCATCGCTCCACAAGAGCCGAGCGGAGAAGCCCTTGCGGGGCCTTCTTCCTAGGCCCTTGTTGTAGGAGGGTCAGAAGCGCCTCCCCTTAATATTCCACCACTGCAAGCTCGTTCGCCTTCCCCATATAATGATCTAGATTGGGAAGCAGATGATCTCTTGGTTGATAAATTTAGGGGTGAATCTTCTTTACCTTTAGATTAGGTGTGTGTTTGTTGTGATGTGTTCCCTCGTGCTTGCGTAATATGTTCCTGGATGACCCTTGTCATCTTCATAGGTGCTTGGATACATGAGTGATTATGTGTCGTAAAATTCTATTTGTGGCATCATTCTTCCTCTGTTATGTGTATTGATTTTCAAAAAATTGGCAACAATGCAAAGTGTTAAGGGAATTTAGGCTTCCCTTCCATGTTGACCCAATTTTTTATTTTTACTTTTTGTTCTCGTGCATTCTTCATATGGTCTAATATAGTAGGGGGTTGATGACAATTCCTCTATATACTATTACTATACTTATATATTTATGAGTAGCTCTGGGCCCCGAAATATCATATCACCCCTATGTCCTCTATCTGTGATGTCATTGTTTCTTTTTACACTTTTGTTATCTTTATCTCTTCTTTGCTTGATTCATGATGTTGTGGTGCCTATGTGTTGTCCCTCGTGTGTGTGACAGCATCACCACAATGAAATCTCGCTATGTCCCATGGGCCACAACATCACTTTTTCATTCTTGATTTTTGTGTGCCTCTGCATTCAACACACACCACCCTAAGGAAGGCTACCATGTCAACTCCAACTTTTAGAAAACACATTTGTTGCCAATGAATATTTTCTCAAAAATCTTTGCAAACTTTTTCAAAAATTGCATTCTCAACTTGGACCCCTAGCGAAACGTGTTTCCTTCATCATGGATTCTCAAAGAAAGAACTTGAAGAACTTTCCTTCGAGGAGGGACCAACTTTTCCTAGAGGAGAGAAGCTTCGACCTTCCCCTCACAAGGGGGTATTTTCTTCCTTTCGAATTCCTTGATGAAGTGAACATCTTTCGAAAGGATTCCTTGATGTTGAATTGATTTGTGGAAAACATTCTTGCACTTTCAAATAGTGTGTCCCTTAAGTGGACCCATATTCTTTTGAAGGGTTACCAAGGGACCCCTTTGAAATCCCTTCAATTTGTTGATTGTTTGTGTGACTGTCTTCTTGTTTGTATATGTGGTGGATTTTTGTTCTTTGACATGTTTCATCTACGGATTAACATGTTGCTTTGCAACTGCACCTATGAAGCCGCTTCCCAATCCAACTTTGCAAAGTCCCCCTTTACACTAGGTTTCCTTCATGAAAGAGTACTTGGGGGAATTCCTTCTTTGCAGGTCTGCAGGCCTATGAAGCGCTTACATCCTACGAGATTTTTCCATCGTTGGTCTAAGGGACTTCAGTGTACTTTGTGCAACTTCACAGTTCTACGAATCTATGAAGTCCTTTTGTTCAAACCTTCTCAAGAGAGAGTACTTGTGGAGTCCTTTCCCTACCCTATGCTTTCGAGTTCACCAAATTGTGGTCTGCTTCCTCGATAGTTTAGGTATACATTTCTAACTCTTCGATCTACTTTATTGAATGCTCATCTATATTTGTGCTCGCTAAAGTGGGGGCCAAATGTATAGGATAAAATTTGCACCCCTTTTGTAAATTCCTCTTTTTCATACCCTCACCTTAGAAAATCAAAATCCGAAGGCAAAATTCCACATCACCCACCTGTTTTCTATCCACTTGGCATGTGTTTTGTGTGTTAGTGTGCAAATTTTGTTAGGGACACGAGTGCTGTGTGCGGATGTCTACGTGGTGTACTACCATCCCTGATAGATTTTTGCCCCTAAGTCCGCAAGGATGTTACACTCCTCATTGGGGATAGTTTGTAACGCCTCTATGCGACCAACAAACCCGAAAATGGTTCATTTTGGCCTTCAAAGGCATTCATTTCAGAATCACTTCAACCTCTTCACTCTCATTCCATCTCTCAAGCAATTCTCATCCAATCTCTTCAACGTTATAGTACTCCATTTTCACATCTCCACTTGTAACTCCATCAACTTCACTTTTGTACATGTGGTACTACCATAGAAGTTGCGATCTTGGAGTCTTGCGAGACCTCCCTCCATCACCATTGCGGTTGTGGTGACTTTTCCAAGTTCATTGATTACATTCTCCCTTCATTTTACTTGAGAGCCTTTGGGTGGAGGTGGTAATGCTTCACTTCTCCTTTTGTGATTTGATAGAGTAGCTTATCACTTTTGTAGTGTTTAGTGCATTTATTTCTATCTCCTTTATCATACTTTCTACTTTGTTGCTTTTCTAGTTGTCCATGGAGGTCGAAACACCAAAGCGATGGTTTAACTGAGGCAAACCCCTATACAGCCCCAACAATTTTCCCTCTTGCTTGTGTGTAGATGAACGTGTGCATGGAGCACGTTGGCGAACTAGAATTTTAGTGAGTTGATATTCATAATCCTAGTTTTCATCTACTTATTTTACCATTTCTGCATTTACTTTTCATACTTTATCATTCTGTTTATTTTATTTAAATCAATAAGCTAGGTTGTCAGTAGGCTTCTTGTAGTTTTCTTATTGTACTTTACGTTTTCTAGCCATATGAATGCCAATGCGCTAGAGAGACATCAGTGCGTCACGTTTTCATCCCAGACACACTACCGTCCTCAAATAGAGATTTGTTTGAAGTGCAGTTCAGACTCCAGAAACCATCTTGTCTAGCCCCAAGTAGATTTATGGGTTTGTAGAGTGACAGAAGTACTTCATAGTGCTCTTCATTCTCGATCCCCATCCTCAAACATCCTTTAGAGTGAGGTAAGTTAGGGCAGCCCTTCACTCTTGGCTCTCCATGACCTAGAGCCTTGACATGGTGGGTCTCCCCTCTCTTACACAATGAAAGTTATGGTTGACCCACTATTGATCATAACAATAATCCTTTAGCTTTCTAACACTCTATAAATCATAAATGAATTGTAACTTCAAGTTATAGATATATCCATGAGTGTTCCTCTACCTTTGTCTTCTCCTTCTTCATTAGATTCTTCATTTTCCTTCGCAAACTTAGTTTCTTCTACTTCCTCATCCAAAATGAATTTAATATAACACACCTTCCCTTTACCAACACATTTTTTTCCTTGATATTGAGGTTCTCTACAATAGAAGAAAATATTCTTTCTTCTTAGCTCATTTCAATTGTCTTCATTTCTTTTCAGTAGTGATGAAATATTCTATGTGCTTGACTCTCCTTTTTAGAACTTCTTCTAGTTTATAGGAGCATTAGAATATGATTTAGTATAGGGCAAAGAAGACTCCAAGGTGAGGGCTCTTTTAATTTCCTCTTGGAGAGTGGAAGGCTCTAGTGCCTTGATCAAACCCCTCAATAACTCAACTATTCCTTCTACAAATAGAACCAAGATTCTCTTCTTAGGCACATTAAATAATTTAACCATAATCCTCTTAAATTATCCTATGTAGTGCTCCATTGTTCCACAGTGTTTTAGTTGGGCCAATTCCAAAAAGTGGATCTTTAGATCAACCCTATAAAATATTTCAATCAATCATTTTCTAAATTCTTCAAAGGAAGTGATGAGACTATAACCTTGTGTCACTATGCCATGATACCACCATTCATGGGATACCCCTTCCAAGTGAAAAGAAGAAAACTTGATATATTTTTCTTCGTAAATTAGATTTAGAGAGATGTAGATATTGATTTTCTATATCAAAACATAGGTTGAACACTTTTGTGTCCCATCAAACATAGGCACAAGAACCTTGCCCAAGAATTATTACAATTCCTTGTTTGCATGATTCTAAGTTGGTTTCTTCTAGGTTTGGGAACCATTTCAAAGTTTTATTTTGCATAAATAAGTGAATGATAAATCATCCCAAACTTCTAGCTCAAGAGTTTTATACGTAGTATGAAGGGATTAAAAATATTCTATCAACTTAGTTGCCTCTTCTTCTAGTGGATCTTCTATTCTTTACAATAATTTTAGTAGAAAGAGATTGGGGGAAGAACCAAATTTTTGGTTGTCCCTTGTGTACTTCCTCTTTTGATATATAATTCTAGAGATCTAGGATATTTCTAACTTTGCATGACTTGCACCAACATTATCATTATGTCTTTGAGTGCTTGGGCCATTTCTTTTTGCCCCACATCCAAATTGATCATTACGTCAAACATTTCTTGAGCCTTTTTTTCCTCTATAAAAATGTGCCTCCTATCTTCCATCTTAATCCAAAAATTGCATCAACCCTTGTTCCACAATTGACAAGATCAATGCTCCAATACAACTGTAACATCCTCGACAAGAGTATTTTATGATTTCTACTTGATTTAATTCTAATAAGAATAAAAAAAATAGATTTATTACAAGATCATATCTAATACAAAAAATATTATTTTAAATATAATATGTAAAAAATTAAGTGAAAAACTTAGAAATGTGACAATTAACACAACCATCCACAATAACTGATTACTCTTATTAATTCAACATGATTTCAACTTATAATCAAGATAGTACCAAATATTTTCAGGAACAATAGTAGCAATTTTTTTATTTAAAAATTAGCAAATCTACAACAATGGTGCTAAAGGATCCATCTTAGAATTATAAACCCTAGGTGTTAAGGGAGTCACCTATCACTCAACAATTAGGCATTGTAGAATCCACCCACACAGTAGATCGCTATAGCTCAAATAAAATCCTTGTATGGGATCACACAATGCTAGAATAGGGGTTTCATTTCAATCCACTAACCAAATATAAAAATTAGGTGGTTTCCATCCTCCAATATCTAGTGATAGATAAATAGAATGCCCAATCTATTTGATGAAATGAATTGATAAAACAAGAATACCATCAATGATTTTTGACTTAGCTTAAATAGGCATTTGAGCGTTGACTTTCCCTCCAAAGGAAAATTTATTTCCTTGTCCCTCTAAAATAACCCCTCATAATGCATTGGTTGAAACCACTTACAAAAATAAATCTTGATTAGAAAACACAAAATGGCCCTATAATCAAGCCTCCACTTTAAAAAACTTAAGCGGTTACTTATAACACACTTAAATATCATAATTCATTTTCCTATTTTCTTTCTCCAAGTCCATGAGAAATGGAAAATAGGCTTAAGGAATAGCCTAGAATCTTACAGGAAAAGGAGACATGACACCATTGCAATCCATCTCGCATACTTCATGAAAAAACCCACAAAGGAAATAAAATTCCAAACTCTCAAATGCTTTCAAACCCTCAAAAACTCCATTAAAAAAATTTATTGAGATTTTCTCTCTAATACTCTATTCCTAAAATAAAATAATTTAAATACAAAGGAAGAACTCATTCCATATAGCCAAGAATAGAGTTAAATGACCCAACCCAATGTGCATTGCCTCTCCAATCTTTCCTCTCGAAGAAGCCCAAGCCAAGCAAGTCAACAAGTGTGACTAGTCTAAATGAGTGTACCAAATAATAAAGATTATCCTAATTATCTCAACCAGGAAATTGTCAAAGTCAACAATGACATATTAACTCAACAAGGATTTAGGAAAATAATAATATAATAGGTAATATTTTACAAGGCTATATGAAGGCTACATGGGTTCATTTAACTAAGGTGAACTAAGAATAACGTCACCTCTAAAATATCTAAAAATATTAATAAAGTAGTATAATTATCACAAATTCCTCAAATGGATAAGGAGCCCACTTGATTCCCTAGAAGCTTTCTAAGATCCCTAACATGCCACAACCATATTTCAGTTAAATATAATATAAATCATATTTAATATAATAGGAAACCATTGAAACAAATAAAAGGAATTAATTCAAAAATGTAACTTAATTGAATTTAAAGCATGTCAATTCTAATTCATTCCAAGATATACGGATCACATTCCAAGAATCGTGGAATACATCATAATATCATAAATAAAACATTTTAACTATGAAAATACAAGCACATGTACTCAAAATAGCAATTAAGTCCCACGTGACTAAATGTCTCACATGATTAAATGACAAGGTAAAACCAATTCAAACTTGGTAAGGGTCTCATTCCTTCCACAATATGGAACAAAACAATAATCCACATGCCTTCCATTGGTCAATACTTGTTAAATCATGCACACTCAATTCAACACATTAAATCTCATCTTGAAACTTATAGTTGAAGGACTTGAGTTAGAACAATATATCTTCATGATCATAAACATGGAAATAAATGCATGTGCGACATTGCATAGTAAATTACTTAATAAAAATAAGATCACATTATGAACCATGATGATTAATTTCATCATTTAAACACTACATAATATCAATAATCTAATCATAATTAGTTTCTCTAGCAACATTTAAATTATTCTCTAATCATGCTTACATAACATTCTACATAGCATCATAATAGCTAAACATGGCTTTCAATCAAAACATAGAATAATTCATGAATACGTTATCAATGTAATAGATACGATTAGCATACTTTATACATTTCATAATCACCCACATCATTAAAACATTTTAAACACACATATAAGAAAACTAGCATACAAGTTGGTGTGAACATGCTACAACATAATAATCATAATAAATTAGAATACAATAAGAGTCATAAAATGGTTTAGGCCTATGACAACACACAAGTAGTTCAGACAATAATTCTAGCAACAAGTACACATAAAATTACTAGTGGCTAAAATTTAAGTGCATAACAAAAAAAAAAATTACAAAGATTTAAATGTTCATGAAATCAATTAATTAATTGTATATTTTACATGACAATGCAATTTATTAAGGATAAATAAAAAAATTAATTAATCAAAGTTGTTTGCTCAATATAGATTGCTTGAAAATAAAATACTATAAATATCAAAATTCTTTAAAAAAAAATATTAAAAATAAAAATAAAAAATTGAATATAGAATGATAAATATAAATTTTGTTTAATAGAAGATTTTGTTTATAATAGACTTCTTTTAAAATCAAGCCATTTCTAAATATTAAAATACCTAAAATAAATTATCTCAAAATAAAAAATCTATATTTTCTATAATAATGGTGGCTTACCAAAGATAACAATAACTATCAAATAACTATTTCGAGACATCAATAAACTCCATTTGATGATTTTGGTTTTGTAATTAGGTCTCTTTTCCTTTTTAAATTTTTTCTTTCATACAAAACCCTAGCAACTTCCTTTCACTTCTATTAGTGAAAAATGTTTGTTTTAGGTGATAAAAAGATTTAGACATTTTTTTATTTATAGAAAATGCATGAACTACTTCATAATACAATGTAGAGGGATGTTATGAATGAATTACCTTTAAAATATTTTATATTTTATTAAAAATATTGTTTATATATGTAATAATTATGTCTTTATTTTTGACATTTTTAAATTATTTTCATTTCTAAATATAGACAAAAATAAAATGTTGGAGGTTACATGTTACTTTTTTTAAAAATTGGACTAGAATCATAATTTTTTAATCTTTTTCACCACTTATATCATTTTTGGTGATTTGATCGAAATTCCATAATTTTGACATGTTTACCAATTTTCACGAACTTATGCACTTTTCCACCTTTTATATTAAAATTGCACTTTTATTATCTCGATCACTATTGTCATTTTTTTGTCAATTTCATCATTTCTATCAATTTAAATAAAATCATTTTTATTTTTACCTCTCTTCCCAATTTTCATCTCTTAGCTATAACTACTTATTTGGATTCTATTTTCCTCATCTAAAGCATTGAATCTTTTGTGATAATGAATAACATATAAAATTGGTTAGAGTTCAAAAAGGGGAAATATTTTAGAAATTGGAATCCTAGCAATGCACTTAAATAATAGAATTATAAAGTAAAAAATTAAAAAATAATTGTGTTTACTTTGCAACATCTCACTCTTGCTTACACTACCATGTTAAATTTAAATAGTCTATGGGATCTCATATCACTTTCACTCAAGTTGTATGGAATGTCATTTATCAATATATAACACTAACTTCTATAGGGAAGTAAAGATTCCAATAATCAAATTTTCATCATGATTAAATTGATCAAGTTGGAATTTAAAGCCTTGAGAAGGGATCAAATGCACAAATTAACAGAGCATGCTATTACATTGTTGATCTATTAGACCCATGAAATGGAATTTTGTAGTAAATGAGGAGATTTCACAAAAGGTACAAAGTAAAAAAAATGGAAAGTCATATTTGTTAGTTTTCCTTGGCATCGATTATTGATTCATGATTAGTTAGTTACATTTTATGAAAAACTTGGAAATGTTTTATGATAATTTATGATTATCTTTTTAAATAATCAAATTGTTAGAGTTAGTTTATTAGTGAACTTTGTAGTAACATTGGTATGGTCCATTCTTATAATTTTATTGTTAGTGTATCCATGTAGGCCTTGATGGGGATGTTTATAAATGCAAATGAATTTACAAGGATCAAGCTTGAAAGCAAGCATTTACATTATAAATTAAAAGGAATGCTAATGATTCAAATTAATATTCACTAAATATGATGTGGGTAACCGCTAACTAACAAAACATTCTTATGGGATGTAACAAATTATTGGTAAACCAAGTTCATTAATTGGAATATACTATAAATAAGGATTAACCTTGTTTAAATTATATTGGTGAAAGTTTACAAAATTATAGAATACATAATCCCAAAGGGCATTCCAACACAGATGACATCAAAGTATGATATATATTGAGGAGACAACCAAATCTGGGATAAGATTAAGAATCTATGGCTTGAATTGTCAAGTAGTGCTTATAAAGTAAACTATTCTTGGGCTTGCTTGTAAGGAAAGGTGGCCTATGATCCACTTCCACTTTGAAATCCATTTGGTGACTATGTAATCCTTCAAGATTCTATTCCATATTTGGAAATAAGAAAATAGAATGAGGAGACATTCCATATGGTACATCAATAACTTTTGCATGGAATGATTTATGGTCTTTACATGAATTTACATTAATGAAGTAACTATGTAGTTGAGAGGAATTTATGTAAACCATAATATCAAGGTGAAGGTTGGTATATATGTTGGGATATTGGTAGAGGTAACAATGAAGTTGTGAAGCTAAACCTATTGTGTATTAGAAATACACAAAACCTCTAAATTAGACATTAAGTATATGGTTAGTTATATGGTTAGCTTGATTAGAAAATATAATATGGTTAGTTATATGGTTTGCTTGATTAGAAAAAATAATATTGTATTTTACATGAAGGTGAAAGAAATACACCATATGTTTTTATGATGGGAAATTAATTTTTTTTGTTTGTGCAGTGGATTGTGTATGTTTAAATGAGTGAAAAAATAGTTTTAAATACTCTTGTTGAGAAAAAAAATTACAATTAAATACTGAATTTATTAATTTTTATAGACAATATAAATAGAATTTGATAATTGTGTAGTAAAATAATAAAGAAAAAACACAAATAGAATTTTATAATGCACATAATTGTAAAATAGACAGCAAAAATAATACATAATACTTCTATAGTTTTATTCTCAATTACCTGATGTGTTGAGTGAAGTAAATTTTGAAATCATATCAAAGTTGGATCGTTTGTTAGTAGAGTAATGTATATTGATTGGAAAGAGTGAAGAATGTGTTCTTTTGTATCAACTTGTTTAATAATATTTTTTAATAAGATTGAATGGTATCATTTGCTTAGAATGAATGAAAATTGTTGCAATAGATCTAGGTACAAATATATATGTTAAATAAAATAAGCTATATTCATTAGCATGTCTTGAAGATAAAAAAAATTGCAAAGAAAAAATATTTATAGAGTAGAATGAAAAAGAAAAAGAAAATTGTTACCTATGCTTTGTCAGATTTAGTTTCTCCATATTTAACATCCAATATGTATTGAGAAGCTCTTCATTTAGTAGCAAGAAAAATTGCACCTACAACTTTGATTGCATAGTGTTCTTTACCTTCTAATATAATCCTTATAATAGTGCTTGGCATGAAGACATAATTTGCACAATTGTGAGGGTTTTTCTATTTTTGCTTGATTAGATCAACAACAACATGCAATAACAATTTGAGTAGTCATATCTAGTTCTAGGAGCAATTTTAAAACTGCTAATATGAATACTTGCTCCTAGAAATATATTATTTCTCAAAAAATTTGACAACATTTCTAGTCATGTTAATGGTGAATGTCATTTATCCTTTGTTATTTATTAGATCAACAAATAAAACCTCTAATGTAACACCCAACCATGTAACCCTAGAGGAAGATGCAACTACAACGGAAGCATAACAATTTTTTTTTTAAAGTACAATTAATAACATGAAAATTTCACTACACTAACACATACATCCTCTAACATACGCAGCCAAGCTTACAACTGAATTCCATAACATAAAACAATAACTCATTCATAGCATATAAATTATTACTCATCAATTAAGAACATACATCCAAAGCATTAAATTACATCTCATAAGATAAAAGTACATAAAAGATCCATAGGTTACATTCATTTCAAATAATATTTACAAAGCTCATTTCCAAAAATGAGGAAGATCTTACAATAATGTTACATTTACAAGAATCCTCCTCGAATACAATGAGGAGTGATACATATAAAAAGTATCCAACTGATACAATAAAACATAGGTGATGGAACATAATAACTGGTACACGCAAGCTCTCCAATCCGGAAGATCCCACCATCACGTACATAAGGTGGGAGCCCAATGGTGAAAGGTGCACGGTCCACCCAACCAAGTGGTACCCGAAGGCCCACCCCCCATGCTAGGAGATAGTAACAAGGCTTCCTAGAAAAAACCAACAACCTCTAGACACAGACTATCACATGACGGAAGTAAACAAATACAAATACAACACTAACATAAATGGTTACATTGCTTCCAGAGTAAAATAATCAAGAATGTCAACTGAACCATACACACAGACTGTTGTCATAAGAGGAGTTTTATCGCACAAGCTCAACATGGGTTACCCAATGCAGATCTTCATAGGCTACCGGCCCCCTTACTGGTTAAACCCTGGCAACCTCAATCGATCCCCGACCCCCATTCTCACTCATGTGGGGTCAACATACCTTTCAAAGGAACAAGGCAGTTGATTTTTTCCATTCTAGGCCTTCCCACTCATCCCAAGCCCAAACGAGCACTTGAGCCCTGAGTGAGGATAACTTATCTGAATTAATATGAGATGCTACCTGAAACCCCTAAAAACTTTAAAATTATAGTTTTCACTTGATTAACTACTTTCAATAGGTTACCCAGGTTACCTCTTTAAGGTTCTAGCCCCTAACAAAACCCACCCCCCTACTGAAAACACAAAGATCAAATCCAACACCCAAGGGTAACACAGTGCACAAAATCGGATAATAAATCCCACTCCAAAATATAGGAGGCAACACATCCCCGTGCGTGGTAACTGGGTGATTAACTAAATACAATCTAGTGCACTACCCAAGGGAAATCAAAGGGCCGAAACCATAAAATACAACAACCCCAAATAATACTACCACATCTAGAAGAATTAAAAAATAGCAACAATACTTCTAACCAATTTCCCCCAAAAGCGTGAACAAAAGAAATCACATTCAAAAAGGTAATTCATATAGGAAATAAATCTACCATTAGGATTTCCTAAATCTAATTGCCCTTCAATAAAAGTACAATAATGTGTTGCTCGAATAAACTTAATAAAATTTCTTTTACAGACAGTAGAGGAAATCTAATCTATCTGTTTATTTCAATTTCTTATTTACTTTTAAATAAAAATATCTATTTCTTCTTTTAAAACATATCATTTTAAAAATCATCTAATTGTGCATTTAATGCATGCACCAATTTTCAACAAAATCATTTAGATATATGTATTTAAGTATATACACAATTATATATATGTATATATACATATAATTATATATACCTAAATATATATAACTTTTTAAAATAAAAATAAAAATTACAATACCCAATCACTTATAAAATATATATTTAAAAATATATATATATATACATATATATAAATATATATATGGATATATATACCTAAATACATATATACATATATACATATATAATATATATATATATTATATTTTAAAATCTAAAAACATCAAATACAAAGAACATTGACGAAATCATTTAGCGAACGACACATACAAAAAGAAACTCGACACAGTTTATTGTTGGGGGGGGGGGGTTGTGTTTACCCACAGCCAAACCCCCATCAATGGGTGGGTACCAGCTCCCCTTCATGGGGGTGGCGGCTAGGGGTAGCCCCAGCGCTTTCCCCCCATACGCGAACTCATATACTAATAATTTTTCATTAAAAAATTTTCTTGTGGTTTTAAAACAAATTTCGTCGTATGGAAATAGTTACAAATTTAGGCAATTCCAATATAAATTTTGTTTTACAAGAAACTTCAAAAGTAAATATATTTGTATGTATGTATATATATATACAAATGTGTATATATAACTATATCAAACGATTGCTCAAGAAGAGCAAATTATTTTCACAAATTTTCTACATAAAGTTTTCACGATATTTAACAGAGATTTTCAATTTCCCTAGCCACATAGATAGATTGGAAGAAAAATAATAACGTTCTACAGAAGAACTTTTCCAATACAACCAAATATTTCTATAGGAAGATTTAAATCCAAATCAATGGAATTTTTCCAAAACCTCTACTATTTTCTTCAAAGAATTTCTATTTTTTTGAAAACAATCCCTACAAAGGTTTTCAAGGCTTTCCTAACAAATTTTTTAATTTTAAAACAAATAAAAAATTAAAACATTTTCTACAGAAGCTTTTACGGTAAATTCTAGACACAACAATCTTTAGAATTTTACAAAATAAAATAAAGCTTCTAAACAAATAACAAATTTTCCTTTACATACAATCCTTTCCAGAACAACAATTTACTCTAATAACTTTTCCAAATTGAAATTAAAGAAAACAATTAAGGAACCTGAATCCAGACGTTTGAGGATATAAAGATCGAAGTAGAGCTTCTTCCAATTAACCCAAGCCTCCTTCAACAAAAAAAAGCTTCTTCTAGAAAAACAAAACAAATCCAGAGCCAAAGTCTTTTCCCGAGATTATCCTTTCCCAAATTTCAACAACCAATTTTAATTTTTAACAACCTCTCCAAAAATATCTTCTTCTCTTCCCTAAAGTAGCCTCTTACCTCTCTTTGTTAAAGCAAATATTCTCCCCATGAAATAATTTTCCCAACAACCATATTAAAAATTTTCCAACACATGTCAAAAATCAAATATCTTCTCAATCAATTCACAGACAATCCCTCTAGATATTTTCTAGATATTAATGCATTTTAATAATTCAAAATCACATAGTATTTTCTAATTTAAATTAAATCTAATTAATTTAATTACTTTATAAAATAAATTTAATCTCAAGATTAAATCATTTCACAAAATAAATCAAATTAAATTAAATTACAAATCTTCTAACACAATAATCAAGATTAATTAAATACTCACATAAAAACTTAAAAGCATTTATTTCCCTTAAACATACCTTGCAACATAAATAAACAAGGCAAAAATGGACAACATGATAACAAAGCATGACCAACTAAAACTGATGACACACTATGACTAGGGTTGTGGCTTGACAAGGGAAACCCAGTTATTATCTCCCAATCAACTAACCGTTGGGCAATGGACCCGCTCAAACCTGTGCGATGTCCTGTACCTGCAATCCTGCAATCAAAGCATATGTCGAACATATATATATCATAATCAAGCACACTGTGAAGAGAGAATCATGGAATCGCAGGGCGCTCGCAAGCGAGTGATGCAATCACGTTCCCTTAACCAATACAATGTCACATCAAACTGACGAATCTAAAACATCAATAAAATACAGATGGGCATATAACAATAAGGTGTTGGCAAGAAGTTGAGTCCACTTTTTGGCCAAAAAGTGGAAGTGTTATCCTTGATTTTCAGAATTTGACACATTTGACCTTAAAATTTGAATCACTTAGAGATGGAATCTTCAACAAAGTCACAAATCATAAAATTTACTACTCGGAGTTTAGTTTTCAAATATGTAATTTATTTCAATACCCAGATTGTACAAATTGAGTTTCAATAGGCGTTTCTAAAAACCACTGTTTAAAAGTCACTTTTTTTTACCATACCATGCACGTGTATGACATCCATATTTTGACCTAAATTATCATATTTTTCTAAATCCTTTTGGGAAATATTTGTGACTCACTGAAGCTTGTTTTTGATATTCTTTTGTAATTTTTTATTGAATTTTTTTTTTTTGTTAAATTTTTATGAGGCATATTTGTCGTTTTGAAAAATCGTTGTGTACGACACGCATAAGATGACCTAAACTTATCAGTTTTTGATTTTTTTTTTTAAATTGAAAAGAATTGTCTGAAGTTTGTTCTCGTGCAATCTGTTCGTCAAAATGTTATATTGATCAAAAATTATTAAAATAGTAAAAAACCTTGATATTTAAAGTTTATGGACCAATTTCATCATAAATTAATTGAAAAATAGAAAAAATAATCTAATTGTAAAAAAAATTACATATTTGGAATTTGCATTGTCTCATCTAAAATGGGTTTTAGTTTTGTCAAAAAATTCTGCAAAAAAAGTTGTCAGCCATATGTCCAAACTCGGTATTTTTCTCTGACATTGTTAGAACCTTCAACTTGTTGGTCAAACCAGGTTGAAGGCCTAGATTTGGATTCCCAATGCTTTTCCCGAACCAAAATACAAGGCAGAAACCCGACCACAAAGCAAAACCAATTTCAGATTTTAAAAAATGGGATCCCGGTTTTTAAACAAACGGGATCCCGTTTTATAATCGGGATCCCATTCCCAATATTAAATGGTGTGACAGTTGATAGGGAAATGGGATCCCATTTCCGTTCCTTTTTCAACAGTCCCCACGATAAATATTGGAAACGAGATCCCGATTATAAAATGAGATCCTATTTTATAATTGGGATCCGGTTTATTTTTAACCGTTTTATTTAATTTTACTATCAAAAATTATTGTGAAGTCTGCAACTTCACATGTACGGCTGAGAGCGGTAAAATTGGGGTATTTTTCATCAAGCATTGTTTTTACAGGTGGTGACTTGCATTTTTTATTATTTTTTTCGAAGGAGGCATCATGTAAACCGTTTTTGAAGTGGAATTGTGTTAGTTTTGTACTTGTTTGGAGGAACAAAAGGTCTTCAACTTGCAATATGAATTGATTTTTTCAAAGGAGGCATGAAGAAAATAGTTTTTAAAGTGGAATTGTGCTAGTTTTCTACTTATTTTGAGGAACACAAGAGGAAGAATTTTGTCCTTATATAGGTCTTGAACTTCCAATTTGGATTGAATTTTTTGAAGAATTTCACTATTGACATTCATTTGTGCTTGAGAATTTTATAATCATGGGAGATAAAGCTCTTAGTAAGAGGAGGAAGACATTGAATCCTGAAGAAATTGAAGCAAACAAAGAGAAGGAGAGACAAAGACAAAGATAAAGAAGAATGAGAATTAAATCAATGAATGATGGGGGAGCATCGAATTCCACAACTCTTGAAGATGAAAACATTGAGGAGACCATGGTTGTAGATGAAGCTAATTTGCAAGAAGTCAATTTGGAGAAGAATATGATTATACAAAGCAAGTCCTACTATGTCTTCAAATCCCTCTTTCAATGCTATGGAGAATGTTTCAATATGCACAAATCTAGGTATGTCTTCAAATCCACATGTTAGTGAAATGGTAAATTTGTATGTAGAAGTTCTAAAAGATGCTAGACTTAACGATGTTGACATTGATAATATTCAGATAGATGAAACTTTTATAATTTGTTGAAAATGAAAATGAGAATGATCCTTTTCTTGAAAATGAAAACAAAAACCATTTTGTTGATGTAAATGAAAATGAAAACCGTTTTTTTATGAAAATAAAGATGAAAATGTAAATCGTTTTGAAGTTGAAAATGAAAATGAAGATGAAGATGAAGACAAAAAATTAGAATGTGATGTTGAATTCAATGAAAATACTTTTTTTTTTAAAATTGAAAGTGGTGTTTTCAATAATCTTCCTGGTCAAATTTCTTGGAGGCAAATAAGAACACATGCGAATAAAATATACAAAAAATTCTTTTATCGTAAAAAAATTGCAATTCAATGTCAACTAATGATGCAATTGATGAGAATGCAAAAAATGAGGAAAATAATGAAAAGGTTAGGTTTTTTTGTTAAACCAAAAAGAAAAGATCAATCATTAAAACATGTTATGTCTACCGTTGCTAGTGCCATTCAATCTATTGGGAAAAATAGTCGATCTAAAGATAAAAATGCAGTAAGAAGAGCTATAAAAATTGCTATAGTTAATAAAGCAACTTTGAATAAAAGAATGGTAAGAAATATTAGTGAAGTTTTAAAAATACATCCTAAAACATTGCTAAGAGCATAAAAAAGAAGAGAAAGTATAGAAAATGATCCTATCAACCAATGTTGGAGTTTCAGTGGTCGACTCCCGAGGTCTGATATGAATTGAATGTTGAAATTAAATCTTTGATCGAAAAATATTGGCATGATAATACTAGGGTTTCATCTAATGCTAGAGATGTTTTAAAATTAAGGGTGGGGTCCAAATTTCGTGATCCTCACCCAAAACACCTATTAGATACAACACAAACTGAATTTTATAGAAAATTTTGTGGTGATTTAGTGTTACCTGGTAATATTAAAATAAGTCAAAGGTCTTTTGAAAAATGTAAACCATGGTATGTAAAAATTAATAAGCAACGAATATCTTGTTGTTGTAAAATGCATGTTCAATTTCGTTATTTTTATGATGTTTTTCGATATATATGTTGTACCTTGCATACTAACATGGTTATACAGGAATGTGGTATTAATATGCAACCTGAAGCAATAAAGGATTTTATTTCAGGTTTTTTTTGTGAAAGATCTAACGGTTAATTGTTTTATTTAAGTTCGTGTATTTCTGGACAATGCATTGATTGTGGAAATCTTTCATTCTTAAGAATTTGTATGCATGAAAGTGTTGATAATGATTTTGGACAACAATTAGTAGATGTTAAAATATTTAAGAATGTTCACTATTCTTTAAAAGATGGAAAAGTAGGAAAGTATTGTGATTTAGTTACAGAAAAAGTTAGTGTACATGCATTCATGAGTGAATTTAAGAATAAGATTGTACCAAAATATGTCATGCACTCTCAATATGTTTGATGGCTTGATGGACAATTTCACACATGTAGAAACACATTTCCAATTGGTACTATACTTTCAGTGGTTGATTTTGCGAAAAATTATACTCTAGCTCCACAAGAGGAAATTCAATCACAGTATTATAATTCAGTGCAAGTAGTTATGTTTGTCCATATTGTTTATAGACATGCAGATGATAGCACTGAGGATGATAGAAATTTTTTGAGGGAGTATCATTTTTATTTGAGTGACAGCCGATTACACTCATCAAAGTTTGTTCAATACTGTTTCAGTATATTTTATAAAAATTTAAGAGAAAGAGGAATCCATATGAAAGAACACTTCATATGGTTAAATAATTGTACGGGGTAGTTCAAGAATGCTTGAATGTTCTATTGGTTTAGTAGGGTTCACAAGGAACTTAAAGTCCAGCATATATGGAGTTTTTTTGAAGCTAGGCATGGTAAAGGAGAACATGATGGATCTGGTGCGTGTGTCAAAATAATTCTTGCAAAAGAACAATTAAAATTTGAAGATGCAGTAAAATTTAAAAATGCACGCAGGATTGTGGATTGGTGTAATACAAGATTATCTGCACCTGGTTTGAGTGATTACTCTACAGTTCATCGATTCTTTTGGTTGGTTGAAGAAGAGAACATTGTAACTAGATTTGACTGTGAGACAATCAGTGGATCTACTAAATGGCATTCATTTAGGAGTTCGAAGGCAAGCACATGGACTATCTAGACAAGGGAGATTACATTTTTTTGCTAGTTTTGTATCTCAGGAGATTGGGAAGCATGTGAAAATATAGAATGGGTTGAATAGTGGGAGCAAAAACCATTGACACCTGCACAAGCACATGATCAATATGAAAGAACTATTGAATAAAATGATCAAGTGTTTGCATTTGAAGACTATGATCGTGTATCAGACCTTGTACAAGAAGGTAATTTAATTCAATGTATTTTATTTTATTTCACTTTATTAAGTTATTTTGTAAAACTAAATTATTTATATGGACATGTGCAAGTTATTAAACCATTTTTTGTTTGCAGGACATGTGTATGATGTTGTTTCACCTTCGGGGAATGAAGAGCAAATAGAATATTGTTTGGTTCATTGTGTGGAGACTAAACATAAGTTAATATCACCTCAAGAAGATGATGATGGCTATCATTATCCAACAGGTATGGTGATCCCCTTAAGCAATTTTTTAGAACAAGTCTTTGATCCCATTAAGAAAATTTTGAGAACTTATTTGATGATGGTTTTCATGTTTTCCAATAGGATCAATTGTGGTTGTTGACACTTGGCTACGAAAATACTTGGCAAGGAAGAATGGTCTACCTACATTCGAAGATTATGAAACACGTAAAAAGATTATACATTATTCACATTTGGTGGTGGCAACAAATATAAAATTAGATCGGTATCACGGAAGACCTATAAATAAAATGCTATGGACAATTTCTATGGAAGAGCATGAGACAATCATAGATGCATTTCAAAAAAGAGAGGATGCAAATGGTACAATGGAATAAGTAAATACAGGTAAATATAGTTTTAGTTTTATATTGTCCTTTTAAATAGATTAAATACATGTTTCGATATTGGTCAAGTGTGTTATTTGTTGAAATTGATTTAAATTGTCCTTTTATAGATCTTTAAGTCATAATCACAAAAAGGATCTAGTCCATGCAGATTCAACCTAGACAACATGGAATACTTGGTAAAAACAGGTAATTATTAGTTAAAATATATTTAAATACATGTTTTGATTACATATTGATATTGCTTGTACATTAATAGTTAAAATTGATTTATTATCCTTTTTTGTATCCTCAAGCCATCATTGCATTGATCTCATACTTTGAAACAAAAAGGAGAGGATGTCTGGATTCAACCTACACACGTGTGGAATAATTTTAAATTTAGGTACTTGAGTTGTGTGAAGACCTACTACATTCCTCGAGATGGCATATCCAAATTTTGTGAACATTGTTTTGAGATGACATATATGTACATGCATACTTACAGAATTAAACATTTTGTACAAATTATAAATACATGTACATACACAATAATGTACTCTATGTACTTCTATGTATCAAAATCGATATTCTATATATTTTGTTTGTTAAATGTTCTTGTTTTCCTACTTTCAAACTTTATATTTGATTGTATAATCACTAAATATCATGCATACATTATTGTTAAATCAATTATATCCTTAATACATCCCCTTAATATGTTGTATGATGACCCCTTAAGACATCCCCTTAAGACGTTGTATGATGACCCCTTAAGACGTATTATGACCCCTTAATACATCCCCTTAAAAGGTATAATGACCCCTAAATACATCCCCTTAAGACATTGTATTAGGACCCCTTAAGACATCCCCTTAAGACATTGTATGATGACCCCTTAAGACATCCCCTTAAGATGTTGTATTATGACCCCTTAAGACATCCCCTTAAGACGTCGTATTAGGACCCCTTAAGCCATCCCCTTAAGACAACCTATAATTAGTGTTGGATGCTATTATTTGTTTTGAAAACTTATAAATTAGTATTCGATGCCATTATTTGTTTTGATAGCTTATAAATTAGTATTGGATGTCATTATTTGTTTTGGCAGCTTATAAATTAGTATTGGATGCCATTATTTTTTTTGATAGCTTATAAAATAGTATTGGATGCCATTATTTGTTTTGACAACTTATAAATTAGTGTTGGATGTTATTATTTATAGAATTTATTAATGCTTTTGTTTGTAAATTATGATTTATTGACTAATTATTGATTGACGTGAATTGAATAAGTTCATTGACTAATTATTGCTAATTATTGAATGTACATATCATGTATACCATGTATGAAATCACTAAATTTGTAAAGTATAAATATTAAAATGTCTTATTAATTTCAACTTTAATTTCACATTAATGTCCTATATTAATGTCTTGACTATGAACATAAAATGCATAAATGTATATGTGTAAATTAAAATTTCAAACAAGAATAAAGTCCATAATTTTTGTAAATATATTAAGCACACATGAAATCAATAAATTAAGTGCATGAAATAAAGTCCATCAGAGTACAACCCATGAACTAAAGTCCAACTAAGTACTTGAGCCATGAAATATAAAGTCCAACAGAGTACATGACAAATCAAAAATATAGTCCATGACATAAACAAATATAACCAATAAAATCATGTTTCTAGGTCACGTATTGTCTCTATAATCAAGAGTCCTCTTCACGCCATGCAGACTATGCAAATGATCTAAAACACTTTGTACAAGAGAAAGATGAAATCAGATGTAAGACAATGAAAAACTATTTAATGACAATTTTATTTATAATTCATCAATACCATCATATCTGGGTCTGGATGCTCTAGTGCACCTGAAGCAACCTCTAAATTCTCTGAATCAATCTACATAAAAAAGACAAAGAAATTTGAAATTAGATGCACAAGTCTACAATTAAAAATGATTTAATTGAAATTAATTTATAATTTATCATATTTTAATTGTATTGTATTCTGAGGTTGTGCACCCTCTTCTCCAGGACCTGTTTGTACATGCTCAACTATAAGATGTGTCTCGTGTCTCACATGCTATAAAATAAAAATAATTTAAAACATGTAGTAGCTCATATTATATATATATTCAATTTTAAATTTTAAATTAAAGTTATATTCACAATATATAATTTATAATTAAATTTAAATATAATAAAAAATTTAAATTACCATTTGATCTGGAGCCTGCTCTGGATGTCCTCCTAGAGGTGTAACTATGTCTGGGTCAAGGCTGAAATTCGCACTAACAAAGTCCTACAAGATCAAAATTAAAGCATGTATACTTGAATTAGGTTAATATATATATATATATATTCAATTTAAGAAATTTTGTGTAGAAATTTTATAAAAGAACCTGAAAATCAGAGGCCTCGTGACTAGCCACAACATCTAATGTTTGCTTGATGCCCATTCTCATTGTGGTATCAACCTAGACATACATGTAGACATTTAATGCTTATAATATTTACAAGTGTACATGCACATTTCATATATAGTGAATTCAAAATTCATAATTGTAACTATACTAATATAAGTTAAACAATTTACAATATAAATGTACCTACCCCTAATCTACGATGCCCGATAGTGGAGGACTGCTCAATAACCCCTCAGGTGGAATCGACGTGGAAGTTGATTGACTCGCCTAAACCAACATAAATATTTGAAACATATATGTGATTCAATTATAAATTTAAAACTTAATTTAAAAATCATTTCATATATAATTTAAAAAATTGAAATCAAAATACCCCATAAGGGTTACCGATTAGGTCTGGTGTCGATGTATGTACTCATGGAACAAATGATTACCCCATCATTATTGTCATACGTACACCAAACAGTTTGATTGTTAAAATGTATTGCAAAATTTTCTTTGATATACACATTCATCAAAATTCTTAAAAAATGAACGTGTAGATGCATATTTATACCTGTGTTGCAGTGTCTTTAGGGTGATGGTCTGCTATAAGAAACTCTAAAAATGAACTGATGCGACCAGATGAAACCACCAGAATCTCCATGTCCACTTGAACTAGGTGTGGCTTGATCAGGTCCATAGCATACTTGATGGCAACTAGTACATACATGTGGGATGAGCCTCGACACTACTGGAGTGGTACTCAGACCAGCTCCATAAAACACTCCTCCATCATCATTGTCTTTATGATACCCACCCACTATCACAGAAGCATGCTGATCAAGGTCTCTTGCGAGTGTACTAAGGGAACCTAATGTCAAGATCATAACTTGATGATGCACAGATGCGGGAATGGGAGGACCAGGAGCAGCAACAAGGGGTTGTGCATGCACAAGGTGTTGGGGATCAACCCTTGCCCCTAACCTCTATTGTGGCATGCCGCCACCAACACCCTAAAATGATTTAAAATAAAAATAATTGGGCTTTGCCCCATAACAAACTCTACATACTTTTTCCTCAAAAAATACAATGGGCACTCCCAATTAGCATGTGGGGGACTATCAAAAACCATATACCATCGATCCCAAAAATGTGCACTCATTTGTGGATGTATGCACCGCCTCATGGATATTCTAGATTTGTTGGGAGGAATGGGCTATCGAGTAACGGGGTCAAGAAAGTAGGGGTCTAGGTGGGATTTTTTTAATTTTAAGGTCTAAAATTTGTTTATAAGAGAGACCGTCAGCATAAAATTGTCTCATCTATTCTTTGTCTCGTCGATGCCTATCTAGATCAGAATCAATGGTCCTGATGGCATCCACAACATTTTGCATCACATATGCAAAATGTTAAACATGGGGTGGAATCAATGCTTGACTCTACATAGCATTGATTTGATTTTGTATGGATGCAACCTAATCATTTATGCATGCTCGCAAGCGAGCCTCATCAGATGCAACAAGTGTTGGAGGTGGCATATTAGGTGGAGGGGGAGGTGGAGGTGGTTGTGGTTGTGGTTGAGGTGGTGGATTAATGATATCATTAATGTTAAAACCATCCATGATACGAGATATAAGTGTGCACCTGCATTAAATTATATAAAATTAACATATAAACTCAAAAAATTAGAAGAAATAGTTAAATTTGAAACACACATGCAAATTTGTTTAAATAGGATGTGCATACATATATTAAGATCATATAAAATTGAAACACACATATACATTGATTGAACTTGAGCATATGCATACAAAATTCAAAATTTAACATGTACATACATTTAAAATAAAAAAATATAATGCATTTAATTTGCATGCATACATCATTAAACTAAACTATGTACATACATACAAATTTCAAAATTTAAGAACTATATGAAATTTTAATACATGTGTACATACTAAACAATAAACTTGAAACATTCACAAAAAGCTCATTTATGTCTAACGCATATATATATATATTACAATTTTCCATTAGGACAAATCATGATCTAGTAGATAGTCATAAAATATATACTATTATAAATTCATCATTATAAGTTCATAAATTCCACCAAATTCATAAATTTATGTCACTAAAAATATCCATCTAGAACCAAAATCATAAAGTCACATCACTAAAAATATCCATCTACAACCAAAATCATAAATTCACATCACTAAAAATATCCATCCAACCAAATTTATAAATTCATCACACAAAATATCCATCATTCACCAAATTCATAAATTCATAACTATTTAAGATCATTGTCTTAATTTAGAAACTATTGTGGCTCTCTACTGCATCTCTTCATTTATTTACGTTTTCCTTTTCAGAATCAAAAGTTCTCTCCTCTAGCCATTGCCGATGCTCATCTAAGATCCCATCCATAGCCCTAACAACATTGACAATGGTTTGCATCCTAGATGCAATCATCCTCACAGGTGGTGCGACAAATTCTTCATTTTGAATAATTTTGATTTGATCTTGGATGGTTCTAACATTGGAATTGATTCATGCTTGCAAACGAGCACCATCGATTCTGGGTGGTGGAGGTGGGGGGTTATGAGGTGGAGTGGATGGAGGTGGAGGTGAAGGTGGCTGAGATGGATGGCACGGAGGTGGATTGTGAATATTATTGAATCGATCCATGTGATCTCTAAGATATGAGTGAACTTGCATTAGATTTGAAATTTCAAAATGTAAGATACATGTTTACGAAATACCGTTAAACCATTCAATATAAATGGCCTAATTGAATACAAATGATAAAATATGTAAGCCTCATTTATGTCTAAGGCATGTTAATTGAATTAAAATATAATTAACTATTAATATAGGACAATTTATGAATGTAATAGGGTTTACGGTTTAGAGTTTAAGATTTAGGTTTTAGGGTAATATGATGGCTTAAGGGGATCTATGTTATTTTGTCCTAGGAACTTACTAGACATAGATCCCCTTAAGCCATCCTATCACCCTAAACCATAAATTAATCAACCTAGATCATGATTTATCTCATTCATATTATAATCTTGCACGATCTTATTATTGTTAAAATTGGTTTACAGAACTTAGGGTGAAGTTTTGGTGTCCCTTGGAATATAATGAACTTGCAAGTTAGTGAATGTAACGCCCCGCCACACAACCCTAGAGGAAGCTGCAAAAAACTACTTAAACGCACTAATTTTATTTTATTTTTAAGTACAATTAATTAGTAAGTTCACTAACTAATGCCAACAACCTCTAAGGTTACGAGACAGAGGTTATATAGAACCTCAACAAAAAACATAAAATTAAACCATGCCAATTATTTAAATTATAAATAAACACATACATTCCAAATAAGATGATTTACATCAAGCATAAGAGATAACTTTCAAATTCATTAATTCATTCATTAAACAATAAGGTTACAACACTCATTCCCCGAATGAGGCAAGTTCCAATAAATAAGGTTACAATTACAACTTCCACCTCGATAACAAACGAGGGGTGATACATCACAAGATCAACTGAAATAACAAGGCATGAAATGAAACTGGATCATACGAGCTCTCCAACTGGAAGTCTCATCCACATGATCAAGAAGAAAACCTAACGGAGAAAGGTGCACGTTCCACCCAACCAAGTGGAACCCAAAGGTCCACCCCCCATGCTAGGAGAAAGTAAAAAAGATTTATAACCAAGGATGTCTACCTCTAGACAAAGGCTAACACAACCGAACTGAAATAAACACAATGACATCACTAACACATTGGTTACATGCTTCCAGAATTAACATAATCAACTGCATCACTGATGCGAACATACTGTCGACCTTGGAGAAGTGTCATCACAATGTTACATAGGTTATCCTGGTAAGTCTTCCTAGGCCCCGGCCCCCAACTCGGGTTATCCTGGTAACCTCTAACGACTTTCAGCCCCTCATGTAATCTAATGCAGAAACAGTTATCTTTCATAGAGACAAGATAACGATCATGCCATTCCAGGCCTTCTCGTCTCAACCCAAGTCTTTACAAGCCCTTGCATTCATGAGCGAGGCATAATTATCTTATTAAGTGTTTGATACTACGTGATACTCTAATCAGTTAATTAAGTTATCACTGGATTAACTAGCTTGAAATGAGTTATCCTGGCACCACTTTGTGTGTCGGCCCTCATTGCAAGCCACTCCTCTAAGACGACATGTGGAACAACTCCACAACCCAAGGGTACACAAGTGCAACATAATGGTACCACATTCCTAACCATGACATACAGTCAACACACTCCCGTTTGTGATAATCAGGGAACAAACTAGTTAAACAAACTACCCAAGGCAATCCAAAGGTTGACTACACAATACGTGTAACACCCCGTGCACACAACTCTAGAGGAAGTTGCAACAACTACTTAAACAGGCTAATTTTTTTTTGCTTAAGTACAAATAATAAGTAAGTTCACTAACTAATGCCAACAACCTCTAGGGTTACGAGACAGAGGTTATATAGAACCTCATCACAAACATAAATAAAACCCATACCAATTATTTAATTAATGAAATAACACATACATTCCATGTAAGATAATTTTACAAGCATAAGAGATAACTTTCAAATACATTAATCCATTCATTAAACAATATGGTTACAACACTCATTCCCCGAATGAGACAAGTTCAATAAATAGGATTACAATTACAAATTCCACCTCGATAACAAGAAGGATAATACATCTCAAGAACAACTAAAATAACAAGACATGAAATGAAACTGGATCATACGAGCTTTCCAACTGGAAGTCTCGTCCACACGAACAAGGAGAAAGCCCAACGGAGTAGGTGCACGTTCCACCCAACCAAGTGGAACCCAAAGGCCCACCCCTCGTGCTAGGAGATAGTAACCAAAATTCTAACCAAGGACGTCTACATCTAGACATAGGCTACCATAACCATACTGAAATAAATACAATGACATCACTGACACTAGGTTACAATGCTTCCAGAATTTACATAATCAATTGCATCACTGATGCGAACATACTGGTCGACCTAGGAGAAGTGTCATCACAATGTTACATGGGTTATCCTAGTGAGTCTTCCTAGGCCCCGGCCCCCATCTCGGGTTATCCTGGTAACCTCTAACGACTTCCGGCCCCTCATGTAAACCAATGCGGAATCAGTTATCTTTTGTAGAGACAAGATAACGATCTTTCCATTCCATGCCTTCTCGTCTCAACCCAAGTCTTTACGAGCCCTTGTGTTCATGAGCGAGGCATAATTATCTTTTTAAGTGTTTGATACTACGTGATGCTCTAATCAGTTAATTAAGCTATCACTGGATTAACTAACTTACAACGAGTTATCCTAGCACCACTTTGTGTGTCGGCCCTCGTTACAAGCCACTCCTCTAAGATGACATGTGGAACAACTCCACAACCCAAGGGTACACAAGTGCGACATAAGGGTACCACATCTCTAACCATGACATACAGTCAACACACTCTCGTTTGTGATAACCGGGGGACAAACTGGTTAAATGCACTACCCAACGCCTTCTAAGGTTGACTACACAGTACGACAACCCACAAACTTGAAAATCCATCTGGAAGACTTGATTAAATGCTACAACCCACAATTCCCAATTGACCATACAAATAGATCAAAACGAGACAAGAATCAAATCTACTTTGGGTTCACTAAACCCATTTCCTCACTGGCATTCAGTAATCATTGCATTAATTGAATTGAATTAAATAAGCCATTTAAACAATCATTTTATTTCTACATAGCATTTAAAATGCATGATACATTAATCCGCATCCCAATAATTCAGATAAAAGCATAATCCCATTTTTAAATAAAACATTCATTCCATATTCAATAAAACTCATTTTCAAAGAAAATCATTCCTTTTTAACAATATAATAATATAAAGAAATTATCATTTTAAAAATGCTAATATTAAAGCATTAAGATTATTACTCTTGTTTGAATTTTCCCATAATATTATAACATCATAAAACAAAACCACTAAATGCATTCCACTATTATAATAAATCATGATAAAAAAAAAACTATAATAATAAATTTTATCATTAAAAATATTATAACAATTATAATACTAAAATATTATAAAAATTATAATATTAAAATAATATAAAATAAGATATATATATATATATATATATATATATATATATATATATATATTTTAAATTAAGAGCCAAAGCACGTGCCTTTGTTCGCGTAACCTCGGTTTTCGTGCGTGGAGGAGACTTAGGAGAAGGTCGATCGCGGGTTTCCTTACCAGTCGGCGGCAGGTTTTGGTTGTGGCGGTTGCAGGAGGCGACGCCACTGGGAGAGGGAGGTTGCGGGTAGAGAGGAGGCAGGTGCTAGCGCGAGCGGCAGAGCCGGCCACCAACCATGGTGGCGTTGGTTGCACGGTCTGCCCAGGTCGTGGACGCAGGTCGCGCTGGGCGCGCTCCCCCACTCTGCTTCCCTTGGGAGTGGCGGTGGGGTGAGCCCTAGCCCCCCCAACAAAATTTTCAAAATGCAATTTTTTTTTGCATAAAAAAAAAACCAGAACCTTAAAAAGCAAGAAAATGGATAAAAATTCTTGCAAAATTTTATTTTTATAAAATTTTGCTAGCATAACCTTATATGGGGAAGATATAAATTTTTTATATCTATACTTATAACAAGTATATGAACAGACATTTTTAAAGAAACATATAGAAGCCTACACATAATTTCCATTCAACTAGATTGGAACTCTAGAACAAATTGAGAACAACAGAATGAAGAAAACAATTGCAACAAGAATTCTTGTTTCCAACTTGAACAAACTTAACAAATTTTGAGAAGCACCATAACCAACAAATTTGTTTTGCACACAAACAAGGATTGCAATTAGTTTTCCATCCATACAAAAGCCATTGAATTCAAAATAAATTCATTTAAACAAGATGAAAACCTGATTCTTTTGAAGTATGTTGAAAAACCTGATGGTGCTATGAAACCCTCTTAAGCTCCACAAATTCTTTGATCTTTTCCTCCAAACCCACAAAATTTAGCAATCCTTCTCTTTCTCTTCTCAATTTTTCTCCAAAAACTCCATTTTTTATTTTTTTGAAGAAATTCAAAGATATCCAAAATTTCTCTCAAAAATCCTACAACTACCCTCATAAATTTTAGAAAACAAAATAGGAAATATCTATTTTTTGAATTTTTGAATTTTTGAATTTCAAAATTGACTTTTAATTCATTTTCCTAATTTCCAATTCCATCTTAAATATGCATGCATTTACAAAATAGATAATGTAAATCATTTCAACATAAATAACTTAATCAATTAATAAAATAAATCTACCATAAGATTAAAATATTTATTAATTAAATTAAATTTCTCAATCATATAATCCCATTTCCAACATCATTCTAACTTCCAAAATAAACTGAAACAAGGCAAACTGAACAAAATATAATAACTGGATCACACTATGATCGACGACACACTACGACTAGGGTGACGACTCGGCACGGAAATCCTAGTTACTATCTCCCAATCAAATGTCATTGGGCAATGGACACGCTCAAATTTGTGAAACTAGGTGGAGTCGATGTCCTGTACCTATCAACTTGCGAACAAAGAATATAACCACATGCAATAATATGTCATAAATAAGGCACACCGTGAAGGGGAAATCATGAAATCGCAGGGCACTCACAAGCGAGTGATGCGATATCGTCCTCTTCACCAATACAGTAGTAATAACTAACGCATCTAACATAGCAATATAATCTAAAGCATGAAACATCATAAATTTAAATACCCACTTATGCTAATTCCAAACATGCCAAAATAATCACATCAAAATATAGTATCATAAAAATAAGATACATCACGATAACATAGTGATCAATCGTAACTAAGTACAATGTCAAGGTACAACAGAATACAAAAAACATAAAAGGGGAAACAACATAGTTCGCACAATAGAGCAAAACAGAGGGGTATTACATCCTCCCCCCTAGGATCAGGCTTACTCCTAGAAGCCTACAAACAAATAGGGATAAAGTTCCCTCATTCTAGCTGCATCTTCCCATGTGGATGACATGTCATCCCTAGGATCCCACTGAATCCTAACCTGATCAATATCTCACCCTCAAAAAGCAAGCGTTCTGTGCTCCACGATGGCCACGGGCTCCAAAGCCAGCCGCCCATCCTCTACCTACAATGCATTCCAATCAAGGACATCAGAAATGTCTAGATGGTACGACCGAAGGACTGAAACATGAAATACATCATGAATGTGTGAGAGACTGGGTGGTAAAGCAAGACAGTAAGAAACAGGACTAATCTTCTTGAGTATCTCGAAAGATCTGACAAAGCGAGGCGCCAACTTAGAGCCCTTTCCATAACGGATGGGACTCTTTCGCGGACGCACCCGTAAGAAGACTCTATCACCTACAACAAACTGATGATCCACTCTATGCGCATCCGCATACTTCTTCTGCCTATCCTGCGTTGCCACCAAGTGCTCTCTAATCCTATCCACCTGCTGCTCCATATCCTGCAGCATCTTAGGACCAAACACTATCCTATCCTCCAGTCGATCCCAACTCAAAGGGGTATGACATGATCTCCCATACAATGCCTGGAAAGGAGGCATACTAATCGAACTCTGGAAACCATTATTATAGGCAAACTCTACCAAATAGAGATAATCCTCCCATCGTGTCTACTGGTCCATCACATACATACATAACATATCCTCAAGGATCTAATTAACCCTCTCGATCTGTCCATCTATCTCGGGGTGATAAGCTGAACTGAGGTTCAACTATGTCCCCATCACATGCTGCAATGATGCCCAGAGAGATGAGGTAAACACTGGATCCCTGTCAGAGATAATCCGACGTGGAATACCATGTAACCTCACAATATCCTCCATGAACACTCTAGCTATGGATGATGCAGTGTAGTATGAGCGCATAGGTGAGAAGTGTGCCACCTTCGTCAACCTATCAACTATCACCATTATCGCATCATGTCATCTCGAAGAGTTGGGTAAACCAACAATGAAATCCAATGAGATTATATCCCACTTCCACTCTGGTACTAAATGCGGTTGCAGGAGCCTTGTTGGATGCTGGTGCTCAGCCTTAACTCACTGACACTCTGGACATCGTGACACAAAGTCCACGATATCTCACTTCATCCCTGGCCAAAAGTACAACTGACACAAATTTGCATGCATCTTCTTCACCCCAGGATGGGCTGAATAAGGTGCACAATGTGCCTCAGTCATGACCAAGGTATGAAGACCATCTGAAGGAGGAAAGTATATGCATCCCGTGTGTCTCAATAACTCATCTGGCTCCAGAGAATATCCTGCATGTCTGCCCTCAAGAGGTCTACCTGCCTCTATCACTATCGTGACCTCCTGGTACCAACTATTTGCTAGAAGGGCAGAAAGAATCTGACTCCGTAAATCCACAACTAGAGTCAACTCGGATATCTCATGTCTCCGTCTACTGAGTGCATCCACTACAACATTCTCCTTCCCCTGGATTTACTTTACCTCAAAGTCGTACACACAGAGGAACTCCATCCAATCCCTCTGCCTAGCATTGAGGTTGGGTTGTGTGAAGATATACTGAAGACTCCTGTGATCACTATGCAACTCAAACCTATGGCCAAGAAGGAAATGCCTCCATCTCGTCAATGCATGTACAACTACCGCTAACTCAAGATCATGGGTGGGATAGTTCAACTCATGGTCCTTGAGTTTCCGTGACTCATATGCAATGACACGACCGTCCTGCATCAACACTGCACCAAGACCCTCCAAGGACGCATTTGTATAAAATACAAAGTCCCTAGTCGGATCTGGTATAGCAAGTATCGGTGCACTAGTCAGCATCTCCTGAAGGTTCTTAAATGCTGCCTCACACTTCTTGGACCACTCAAACCTCTTCCCTTTTCTCTGAAGGGTAGTGATAGGATAACCTATCCTCGAAAAACCTTGCACAAAGCATCTGCAATAACTCGCTAGCCCCATAAAGCTACGTATCTCTGCCACATTCGTGGGCACAGGCCAATCTGAGATCACTTGGATCTTTGCAAGATCCATTGAAATACCCTTCCCTAAGATGACATGCCCAAGGTACTGTACCTCAGACTTGAAGAACTCACACTTCGACAGGTTAGTAAACAACTGATTATCCCACAAGTAATGCAATACCTGCCACAAATGTTCCTCATGCTCTACCATAGTCCTAGAATATATCATAATGTCATCAAGGAACACAAGGACAAACCTGTCTAGGTATGTATGAAATACACCGTTCATCAGACTCATGAACACAAAAGGTGCATTTTTCAACTTGAATGGTACTACTGTGAACTCATAGTGACCATACCGCGTTTGAAATGTTGTCTTATGAATATTAGAGTCAAAGATCCGAAGCTGATGATATCCTGACTTAAGATCAATCTTCGAAAAAGATGGTGGCCCCCTTGACCTGAGCAAAGAGATCATCGATCCTAGGGAGTGGATATCGGTTCATGATGGTCACTTTGTTCAACTATCGGTAATCGATACATAACTGAAGTGAACCATCCTTCTTCTTCACGAAGATGACTGGTGCTCCCCAAGGTGAAACACTAGGGTGAATGAAGCCCTTCTCTAACAACTCCTCAAGCTATAAACAAAGCTCTTTCAGCTTCTGGGTAGTCATACGATAGGGAGCTCGAGAGATGGGTTGTGAGCCAGGTATAAGATTAATCTTGAAGTCAATATCCCTCTGAGGTGTCATCCTTGGAATCTTGTCTGGAAAGACATCGGAATACTCCTGAAGGACGGGGTGACTATCAAGAGAGACTTTCTCTTCTCCACTACCCAGATCCAAGTCATCCACTGTGACGGCAAACAACTAGCAACCCTGACGTACACACCTTCTCAATTGCATAGTTGAGATGACCCTCAAAGAAATTGGCCTCAGGACCCCCACTATCTCTATCTCTCTACCAGATGCCTCAATGCATCGAATCGACTTGCGTCGACAATCCAAGACCGCACTATGAGACTCCAACCAATCCATCCCTATGACGATGTCATAAGAACCCAAAGTTATAACTCGAAGGTCCAATGTAGTCTGGAGAGGTCCAACCTCCAATCTACACTCTGGCACAAGGGAAAGCGATGCGACTTTAACACCCGAAGCAAGCTCTACCTGCCACCTATCGACTTGCCTTACCGCACCAGTCTACATCGCGAAACGATTGATGAAGAAATGAAGGAGTCTGTCACTCCTGAATCAAATAAGATGGTAATTGGGTTACCCATCAACATACCATATGTCTCGATGACAATTCCCTGATGCTCTGCCTGGCGGTTATCAACTGCTGCAAAAACTCAATGCCCTCTACCTGCATCACCAACTGTCACCTCAGATGCCGCTGGTCCCTATGAAAATCCAGATGTGCCCCTATTGGGACAACCTCTAGCCATGTGACCCTGCTGACCACATGCAAAACACTCAATGCCTCTGCCATAGCCTCTACCCCCAGATGGTGTGCTACCCTTGAAAGTAGACTATGAACTCTGTGCTGGCTGCACAAAGCTAGAGCATTTCGCATGCCTCTAATTCTTGTCTCCCTATCTCGGCTGGAAACCTTTACGTTTCCCCTGCGATACTTGCTGCTGCTGTTGACCACCCTGAGATGGCCCCTGCTAAGACCTAGGAGGTAAACCTCCCTAAGACTGCCCTCCTCTAACACTAGATCCTGCCACTGCACTACTGCCAACTGGAACACTCATGTGTCCCCCAAGTGCCATACTTAGATTCTCCTCAATAAGGCGTGCTTTCTCTACAACCACATCCATGGTCTTGGGTTCAAAAACCCTCACACCACCACTGAGACGGGCATTTAAGCCCTTGAAAAAATGGTTTACCAACATGCTCTCGTCATCACCAATCCCTACATACTGTTTGAGCTCGTAAAAATGACACTCGTATTGCTCAACAGATAATTCCATCTGACGTAAAGCATGGAACTCATCGCCTCGACACTGACACCAAAGCTCAGATAAAAACCGAGCTCTGAATCTCTCTAAGAATATCTCCCAAGATGCAGTGTGAATATCAATATGGAGCTTCTGCTCCTCTAGTCTCCACCAAGTAGATGCAAATCCTCCCAACTGCATGATGGCATAACGAGCTCTGGTGTTACTGCCATACGAATGCATGGCAAAACACCTGTCTAGGTCAATGAGCCAAGTCTCAGCCTCTAACCTTGTACCTGATCCATCGTATAAAGGAGGATGCCCCTTAAGCAAGTCTCTCATATGAGCCTCAGACTAGGGTGGAGCTTCCCTCACCACAGGGTTAACCTGAACCTCTGCCTGCCTAGGTCCAAGGAGTGCCAAAGCCTCCTCTAGCACTCTATGTGCTGCGTCGATCCCTGTTGGATCCTGCTACTGATTACCAACCTCGGGGGCATTCTGAGATGCTTGTTGTTCCTCCTGATCTAGAATAAGAGGAACTAAAGGAGGAGAGTCATGTTGAATCTCGCCACAACCACCTATACAGCCACGAACATGCCCTCTACCTCTTTCAAGTCTAGGAGGCATATTCCTGCACAGACACTTCAAGGCATTAGGCAAGATATACAACTCAAAACCCAAACAACTAAAAGCTTAATGGTTCCAACATAATCCCAGAGTACCCAGTGTTTAAACCTGGCTCTGATACCATGTGTAACGCCCCGCGCACGCAACCCTAGAGGAAGTTGCAACAACTACTTAAATAGGCTAATTTTTTTTTTTGCTTAAGTACAAATAATAAGTAAGTTCACTAACTAATGCCAACAACCTCTAGGGTTACGAGACAGAGGTTATATAGAACCTCATCACAAACATAAATAAAATCGATACCAATTATTTAATTAATGAAATAACACATACATTCCATGTAAAATAATTTTACAACAAGCATAAGAGATAACTTTTAAATACATTAATCCATTCATTAAACAATATGGTTACAACACTCATTCCCCGAATGAGACAAGTTCAATAAATAGGATTACAATTACAAATTCCACCTCGATAACAAGAGGGATAATACATCTCAAAAACAACTGAAATAACAAGACATGAAATGAAACTGGATCATACGAGCTCTTTAACTGGAAGTCTCATCCACACGAACAAGGAGAAAGCCCAACGAAGTAGGTGCACGTTCCACCCAGCCAAGTGGAACCCAAAGGCCCACCCCCCGTGCTAGGAGATAGTTACCAAAATTCTAACCAAGGACGTCTACATCTAGACATAGGCTAACATAACCATACTGAAATAAATACAGTGACATCACTGACACCAGGTTACAATGCTTCCAGAATTTACATAATCAATTGCATCACTGATGCGAACATACTGTCGACCTAGGAGAAGTGTCATCACAATGTTACATGGGTTATCTTGGTGAGTCTTCCTAGGCCCCGGCCCCCATCTCGGGTTATCCTGGTAACCTCTAATGACTTTCGGCCCCTCATGTAAACCAATGCGGAATCAGTTATCTTTTGTAGAGACAAGATAACGATCTTTCCATTCCATTCCTTCTCGTCTCAACCCAAGTCTTTACGAGCCCTTGTGTTCATGAGCGAGGCATAATTATCTTTTTAAGTGTTTGATACTACATGATGCTCTAATCAGTTAATTAAGTTATCACTAGATTAACTGACTTACAACGAGTTATCCTGGCACCACTTCGTGTGCCGGCCCTCGTTACAAGCCACTCCTCTAAGATGACACATGGAACAACTCCACAACCCAAGGGTACACAAGTGTGACATAAAGGTACCACATCTCTAACCATGACATACAGTCAACACACTCCCGTTCATGATAACCAGGGGACAAACTGGTTAAACGCACTACCCAACGCCTTCTAAGGTTGACTACACAGTACAACAACCCACAAACTTGAAAATCCATCTGGAAGACTTGATTAAATGCTACAACCCACAATTCCCAATTGACCATACAAACATATCAAAATGAGACAAGAATCAAATCTACTTTGGGTTCACTAAACCCATTTCCTCATTGGCATTCAGCAATCATTGCATTAATTGAACTTAAATTAATACGTCGTTTAAACAATCATTTTATTTCTACATAGCATTTAAATGCATGATACATTAATCCGCATCCCAATAATTCAAATAAAAGCACAATCCCATTTTTAAATAAAACATTCATTCCATATTCAATAAAACTCATTTTCAAGGAAAATCATTCCTTTTTAACAATATAATAATATAAAGAATTATCATTTTTAAAATGGTAATATTAAAACATTAAGATTATTACTCTTGTTTGAATATTCCCATAATATTATAACATCATAAAACAAAACCACTAAATACATTCCACTATTATAATAAATCATGATAAAAAAAAAAAACTATAATAATAAATTTTATCATTAAAAATATTATAACAATTATAATACTAAAATATTATAAAAATTATAATATTAAAATAATATAAAATAAGATTATTGTATATGTATATATTTTTAAAAAAAATTAATAGCCAAAGCACGTGCCTTGGTTCGCGCACCAACCCTTAGGGTTGAGTCGCGCAACCTTGGTTTCCGTGCATGGAGGAGACTTAGGAGAAGGTTGGCGGCGGGTTTTGGCTGTGGCAACTGCAGGAGGCAGCACCACCGGGAGAGGGAGGTCGTGGGCTAAGAGGAGGCGGGTGCTGGCCCAGGCGGCGAAGCCGACCACCAACCGTGGTGGCGTGGGCTGTGCAGAGCGCAACCGACCACCACTGTTGGTGGTCGCGCACTGCGCGTTCTGCCCAGGTCGTGGACGGAGGTCGCGCTGGGTGCGCTCCCCCACTCCGCTTCCCTTGGGAGTGGCGGTGGGGTGAGCCCCAGCCCCCCCAACAAAATTTTCAAAATGCAATTTTTTTTTGCATACAAAAAAAATGAGTAGTTTTTTTTTAATTTATTTATTATTATTTTTTATTTTTTAAAAACCAAAACCTTAAAAAGCAAGAAAATGGATAAAAATTCTGGCAAAATTTTATTTTTATAAAATTTTGCCAGCACAACCTTATATGGAGAAGATATAAAAAATTTATATCTATACTTATAACAAGTATATGAACATACATTTTTAAAGAAACATATAGAAGCCTCCACATAATTTTCATTCAACTAGATTGGAACTCTAGAACAAATTGAGAACAATAGAATGAAGAAAACAATTGCAACAAGAATTCTTGTTTCCAACTTGAACAAACTTAACAAATTTGTTTTGCACACAAACAAGGATTGCAATTAGTTTTCCATCCATACAAAAGCCATTGAATTCAGAATAAATTCATTTAAACAAGATGAAAATCTGATTCTTTTGAAGTATGTTGAAGAACTTGATGGTGCTATGAAACCCTCTTAAGCTCCACAAATTATTTGAACTTTTCCTCAAACCCACAAAATTTAGCAATCCTTCTCTTTCTCTCAAATTTTCTCTAGAAACTCCATTTTTTATTTTTTTGAAGAAATTCAAAAATATCCAAAATTTCTCTCAAAAATCCTACAACTACCCCTCATAAATTTTAGAAAACAAAATAGGAAATATCTATTTTTTTAATTTTTTAATTTTCAAATTTCAAAATTGACTTTTAATTCATTTTCCTAATTTCCAATTCCAACTTAAATATGCATGCATTTCCAAAATAGATAATGTAAATCATTTCGACATAAATAACTTAATCAATTAATAAAATAAATCTACCATAAGATTAAAATATTTATTAATTAAATTAAATTTCTCAATCATATAATCCCAATTCCAACATCATTCTAAATTCCAAAATAAACTGAAACAAGGCAAATTGAACAAAATATAATAACTGGATCACACTATGACCGTCGACACACTACGACTAGGGTGACGACTTGGCACGAAAATCCTAGTTACTATCTCCCAATCAAATGTCGTTGGGCAATGGACACGCTCGAACCTGTGAAACCAGGTGGATTTGATGTCCTGTACCTGTCAACCTGCGAACAAAGAATATAACCACATGCAATAATATGTCATAAATAAGGCACACCGTGAAGGGGAAATCATGAAATCGTAGGGCACTCACAAGCGAGTGATGCGATACCGTCATTTTCACCAATACAGTTGTAATAACTGACGCATCTAACATAGCAGTATAATCTAAAGCATGAAACATCATAAATTTAAATACCCGCTTATGCTAATTCCAAACATGCCAAAATAATCACATCAAAATATAGTATCATCAAAATAAGGTACATCACGATAACATAGTGATCAACCGTAACTAAGTACAATGTCAAGGCACAACAGAATACAAAAAACATAAAAGGGGAAACAACATAGTTCGCACAATAGAGCAAAACGGAGGGGTATTACAATACGACAACCCACAAACTTGAAAACCCAATTGGAAGACTTGTCAAATGCTAAGACCCACATTTTGCAAATGACCATTCGAACAACTCAAAAACAAGGCAAGAATCAAATCTACTTTGGGTTCACTAAACCCATTTCCTCACTAACATTCAGTACTCAATGCATTAGATAAACTGAATTAAATACACCATTTCCAATAAGGGAGGAATGATACTAAACATTTTATTTCCACGTTAGCATTTAAATACATGAAACATTAACCAGTATAACAACAATTCAAACTCCCTTGTTTAAATAAAATATTGTTTTCCATATTCAATAAAACCCATTTTAAAAAAAAAACATTCTCATTTAAACAATATAATAATATAATGAAATTTCTCATTTTAATATGTTAATATTAAAACATTAATATTATTACTATTATTTAAACACCTCATAATATTATGAAAATCATAATATTATATTATTAAATGCATTTTAATATTATAATAAATCATAATATTAAAATATAATAATAAATTGTAATATTCAAATATTATAACAATTATAAATATTTTAAAAATTATAATATTAAAATATTATAAAAATTATAACATTAAAATAAAATAAATTATTATTATTTTAAATTTTTAAATTCATAAGGCATGTGCCTCGGTTCACGCGCCAACCCTTAGAGTTGAATCACGCGACCTCGGGTGCGTGTGTAAGGATGCAAGGAGGAAAGGTCGGCCGCAGGTTTCATTGGCGGTGACGACTGAAGTCATAGGCGGCGGCTACAATGAGTGGCACCGGCGGAAATGGTCGAGCAACGGGCGGCGTTGGCAGAGTGGTCGCAGGAGGTTGGAGGTGCGGGTGGCGTTGGCGTAGCCGGCCACCACTAATGGTGGCGTGGCTGTGCTCTGCACATGCGACCACCATTAATGGTGGTCACGGCTGTGTAGTCCGCGCAGGCAGAGGGGTCGCTGGGCACGACTCCCCCACACCGTTTCCCATGGGAGCAGTTGTGGGGTGAGCCCCCAACCCCCAACTTTTTTTTTTTGTTATTTTTTTATTATTATTATTATTTTTGACTTTTTTTATTTTTCAAAACAAACCAGAAGCTTAGAATATACAGATTTTTTAAAAATTTGAACCTGGTTAAATTTTTTTTTTTTTTTATAAAATTTTGCCAGCATAACTTTATAAAGGAGAAAATTTATAAAAATATAACACAAGCATATATATATATACACATTTTTCATTCACCAAATGAGGTTTCAACCATTTTGAAAAAAACAAAATTGAAAATCATACAGAATTGAGATAATGAATTGTAAACAAGAATTCATTTCAATTTTGAAAGCAAGATGTTAAATAGTTTTCCCATCAACACAAATGCCATTGAATCAAAAAAATTAATTAAATACAAGATGAAAACCTATTTTTTTTTAAAGTAGGGAGAATATCCTGATGGTGCCTTGATTCCCTTTTAAGCTCCACATATTCTTTGAGCTTTTTATCCAAACCCACAAAATTGAACAATTTCTTCCTCTTCTTCTTTCAATTTTCTCAAAACTCCATGATTATAACTTGTGAAGAAATTCAATGATAATGAAATTTTTCCCAAAAAATCCTACAACCACCCTCATCAATTTCCCAAAACAGAATAACAAAAGTCTTTCTTTTCAATTTTTGAATTCAAAAATTTGCTAAATTGAACTTTTAAGACATTTTCTTTTATTTCCATTTTCAAACCAAATATACATGCATTTCCAAAATGAATAATCTTACTCATCTCAACACAAATAATTTTAATTAATTAATAAAGTAAATCTAACACAAGATTAAATTATTTATTAATTAAATTAAATCACTTTTCTAACATATAACCAGATAAATTTACTCACTAACTTAACTATAAAGCATATACTTTAACATCCTTCTAACTTCCAAAATAAACTGAAACAAGGCAGATTAAACAATATAAAACAACTGGACCACACTAGGACCGACGACACACTATGACCAGGGTGACGACTTGGCACAGAAATCCTAGCTACTATCTCCCAATTGAATGTCGTTGGGCCTTGGACATGCTCGAACCTGTGAAACCAGGTGGAGTCGATGTCTTGTACCTGTCAACCTGCGAACATAAAATATATCCACATGCAATAATATGTCATAAACAAGGCACACCGTGAAGAGGAAATCACAAAATCGCAAGGCACTCGCAAGCGAGTGATGCGATACCATCCTCTTCACCAATACAGTAGTACTTACTGACGCATCTAACATAGCAGCATAATCAAAAGCATAAAACGTCATAATATTAAATATCCACTTATGCTAATTCAGAACATGCCATAATAATCACATCAAAATATAGTATCATTACATCAAGATACATCACGATAAAATAGTGATCAACTGTAACCAAGTACATAGTCAAAGTACAACACAATACTAAAGCATAAAAGGGGAAACAACATTGTTCGCATAATAGATCAAAACGGAGGGGTATTACAATGAAGAACATTTTCTTGTGGAACAGTTGATTGAGATAGCTCTTGTTTCAACTGACCAACCTAGATCATGAAATATCATTCATATTACAATCTTGCATAATCTTATTATTGTTAAATTTGGTTGCCTTGGGCAACTTCACCAAATTTTGAGAACTTCTTTGATCCCCTTAAGACATCGATTTATGATTTAGGGTGATAGGATGGCTTAAGGGGATCTATGTCTAGTGAGGTCCTAGAAAAAAATGACATGGCTAAAGTGAATAAAAATTGGTGACGTTTCCCAAGGCAACCAAATTTGATTAAGGGCCTAGGAAAAAATGATGTCTTTAGGGTTTACGGTAATAGGATAGCTTAAGGGGATCTTTGTAGTAAGGTCCTACAACAAAATGACATGGCTTAAGGGAATAAAATTTGGTGGAGTTGCCTAAGGCAACCAAATTTCATTTTAAGGTCCTAAGACAAAATGAATGCTTTAGTGTTAAGGGTTTAGATTTTAGAGTTTAAGGCTTAGGGTTTAGCGAACTTAGGGTGAAGTTTGGGTGACCCTTTGTAATACCCCTCCTTTTTGCCTTCTGGTTGGACAGTGTGTCATTGTGTGGGTATGTTGCTTTGATGTGTTTATGGTTATTCAGATGCCTTGTTTGTGTGCTTTCTATTAGTACCTTGACTAAGGTACTCGGTTGTTGCTTGATCTCTATCTTTATCATGTTTTGGTGATGTATTTTGATGTGATGATACTGTATTCAGATGCTATCTTTATTCCACGTTTTGGATTAGATAGTTTTAAACATTTCTCTATGGAATTTTATTAAAAAATAAATAAATAAATAAATAAATATTGATTTAATTTATTGTTTATGTTTTAAATGTACATGTGAGAATTAGAATAAGTAATTTTAATCAAATTATCAATTGAAAATTTAAATGCATTTGTTTAAAGGTTAAACTTAGAAATGACAAGAAAAGTGGTTAGCATCGTGATTATTTAATAATTTATTTTCTAATAAACTTATTGTAATTTCTAAACGTTATATTCTGAAATGTAAAAAGATACATGATTACTTGTTACCATTGAAACAATTAGTGAAATTGAACTTTTGGTTTGAATTCCATCCTTTGATTGAAAGAGTCGTTATTTAATTTTGTGTTCTTAAAGCTTTTAAATACTGAATGCAAATGAAAGACGTGGATTTAGGAAATCCGAAGTAGAGTTAATTCTGATTAAACTGCTTGTCTCTTATGATTATCGTCTTGGGAAATGGGTTAAAGTAACTTTTTATTGTAAGTCTTCTAGAGGACCGTAGAGGTTGGCGGTTGTCGCTTGTGATGTTAACCTGTTGTGAATTCTCTTGGATAGTGCATGAGGTTATGTCTATGTTAGTACCCAATTTTCATGAACGGGGATGTTCTGTACCTCCTTGCTTTAGGAGTGAGTGGATTATGTGTTTAGTGCCTCCCTGTCAAGAGTGACTTTGTTACCTGGTTACCTCCAAGTGTTTGGAGAGGGTTTGAACTTATGTTGCCTCCTGAAAAGGGAGAGGTTGTGGTATCTTGTTTATTGCACCTTTGTACCCTCAGTGGTTGGGTTTGTTTGGTATGTGTGTTGTTAAGTAGAAGAGTGGCTTCCATAGGGGCCAGAGCTCGGAAGAGGTAAGATTGGGTAACCTTCAGAAGTGGTTTAATCAAGTGATAACTAAAACAATACTTAGAAGATTAGGACTAACTTCTCACTAATCAAGATAAGTATGCCTCACTCATAGACACAAGGGCTCGTTTAGACTTGGGATGAGTGAGAAGGCCATGGGATGGCAAGGTCATCTATCTTGTCTATACGAAAGGTATTTGATTCCGCATTAGTAAGTATGAGGGTCGGGGATCAGTTGAGGCCACCATCCAATGATCCGTAGTGGGTAACTCATGACGAGCTGTGCGATGACACTCTGTCTAGGACAACAGTTGGTATTTGATTTTGCATTAGTAGGTATGAGGGTCGAGGATCAGTTGAGTCCACCATCTTGACGATCCGCAGTGGGTAACTCATGATGTGTTGTGTGATGGCACTTTGTGTGACCATAGCTGGTACTTGTTTATTGTAGGTATGGTTTCCGTAACATACCTAATGTGACCATGGTTGGTATTCGCTTATTATGTGTATGGTTCTCATAACATACTTGACTTGCTTTATTTCTGGAAGCAATGTGACCATGTAGTGTTGTACTTGTGTTGTACTTGCATAGTTTTTGAGTTGTACCTTGGGATGTACTTGTGAGGTTCATGTGATTGGTTGTTTCAGTTTGGTTCAATTTATGTTAGCCTGTGTCTAGAGGTAGATGGTCTTGGCTAGGATTCCTGGTTACTATCTCCTAGCATGGGGGGTGGGCCTTTGGGTTCCACTTGGTTGGGTGGCGTGCACCTAAATCCATTGGGTTCTTTCTTCATGTTCATGTGGACGAGACTTTCAGTTGGAGAGCTTGTGGGCGCCAGTATCAGTTCTTGCTTTATTTCTTTTCAGTTGATCTTGTATTATTTTACCCCTCAATTGTTATTGAGGCGGAAGTTGTAATTGCAATTATGTTTATTGAACTTGCCTCATTCGGAGAATGAGTGTTGTAACCTTATTGTTTATTGAATGGATTATGAAATGGAAAGTTATCTTTATGCTTGTTGTAATCATCTTATTGGAATGTATGTGTTTAAATTATTGAGTAAATGAATGTCATGGTTAATTCATGTTTTTTGTTGAGGTTCTATATAACCTCTGTCTCATAACCTTAGAGGTTGTTGGCTTTAGTTGGTGAACTTGCTAATTAATTGTACTTAAACAAAAAAAAAATAGCCTATTTAAGTAGTTGTTTGCAACTTCCTCTAGGGTTGCGTGGTGGGGCATTACAGATGGTATCAGAGCCTAGGTTTAAACACTGGGTACTTTGGGATTATGATGGAGCCATTAAGCTTTGTTGTGTGGGTTTTGAGTTGTGTACCTCACTTAATACCTTGGTGTGTAGACGAGGTTTTGATTTGGCGCATTATGTGTGAGGGAGTTATATCCCTACTGTTTGTAGGCTTCCAGGAGTAAGCCTAACCCTAGGGGGGGAGGATGTAATACCCATCCATTTTTCCTTCTGGTTGGATAGTGTGTCCTTGTGTGGGTATGTTGCTTTGATGTGTTTTTGGTTATTCAGATGCCTTGTTTGTGTGTTTTTTGTTAGTACCTTGACTATGGTACTCGGTTGCTGCTTGATCTCTATCTTTATCGTGTTTTGGTGATGTATTTTGATGTGATGATACTGTATTCAGATGTTATCTTTATTCCATGTTTTGGATTAGATAGTTTTGAACATTTCTCTATGGCATTTTGTAAAAAAAATAAAAAAATAATTAAATAAATAAATATTGATTTAATTTATTGTTTATGTTTTAAATGTACATGTGAGAATTAGAATAAGTAATTTTAATCAAATTATTAGTTAAAATTTTAAATGCCTTTTTTGAAAGGTTAAACTTAGAATTGACAAGAAAAGTGGTTAGCATCGTGATCATTTAATAATTTATTTTGTAACAAACTTATTGTAATTTCTAAACGTTATATTCTGAAACGTAAAAAGATACATGATTACTTGTTACCATTGAAACAATTAGTGAAATTGAACTTTTGGTTTGAATTCCATCCTTCGATTGAAAGAGTCGTTATTTAATTATGTGTTCTTAAGGCTTTTAAGTACTGAATGCAAATGAAAGATGTGGATTTAGGAAATCCGAAGTAGAGTTAATTTTGATTAAATTGCTTGTCTCTTATGATTATCATCTTGGGAAATGGGTTAAAGTACCTTTTTATTGTAATTCTTCCAGAGGACCGTAGAGGTTGGGGGTTGTCATTTGTGATGTTAACCTATTGTGAATTCTCTTGGATAGTGCATGAGGTTATGTCTACATTAGTACCCGATTTTCACGAACGGCGATGTTTTGTACCTCCTTGGTTTAGGAGTTAGTGGATTATGTGTTTAGTGCCTCCTTGTCAAGAGTGACTTTGTTACCTGGTTACCTCCAAGTGTTTGAAGAGGGTTTGAACTTATGTTGCCTCCTAAAAAAGGAGAGGTCGTGGTATCTTGTTTATTGCACCTTTGTACCCTTGGTGGTTGGGATTGTTTGGTATGTGTGTTGTCAAGTAGAAGAGTGGCTTCCATAGGGGCCAGAGCCCGGAAGAGGTAAGATTGGGTAACCTTTGGAAGTGGTTTAATCAAGCGATAACTAAAACAATACTTAGCAGATTAGAACTAACTTCTCACTAATCAAGATAAGTATGCCTCACTCATAGACACAAGGGCTCATTTAGACTTGGGATGAGTGAGAAGGCCATGGGATGGCAAGGTCATCTATCTTGTCTGTACGAAAGGTATTTGATTCCGCATTATTAAGTATGAGGGCCGGGGATCAGTTGAGGCCACCATCCGACGATCTGCAGTGGGTAACTCATGATGAGCTGTGCGATGACACTCTGTCTAGGACAACAGTTGGTATTTGATTTTTCATTAGTAGGTATGAGGGTTGAGGATCGGTTGAGGCCACCATCTTGACGATCCGCAGTGGGTAACTCATGATGTGCTGTGTGATGGCACTTTGTGTGACCATAGTTGGTACTTGTTTATTGTAGGTATGGTTTCCGTAACATACCTAATGTGACCATCATTGGTATTCGCTTATTATGTGTATGGTTCTCATAACATACTTGACCTGCTTTATTTCTGGAAGCAATGTGACCATGTAGTGTTGTACTTGTGTTGTACTTACATGGTTTTTGAGTTGTACTTGAGTTATACCTTGGGATGTACTTGTGAGGTTCATGTGATTGGTTGTTTCAGTTTGGTTCAGTTTATGTTAGCCTGTGTCTAGAGGTATATGGTCTTGGCTAGGATTCCCTGTTACTATCTCCTAGCACGGGGGGTGGGCCTTTGGGTTCCACTTGGTTGGGTGGAGTGCACCTAAATCCATTGGGTTCTTTCTTCATTTTCATGTGGACGAGACTTCCAGTTGGAGAGCTCGTGGGCACCAATATCAGTTCTTGCTTTATTTCTTTTCAGTTGATCTTTTATTATTTTACCCCTCAGTTGTTATCGAGGCGGAAGTTGTAATTGTAATTATGTTTATTGAACTTGCCTCATTCAGAGAATGAGTGTTGTAACCTTATTGTTTATTGAATGGATTATGAAATGGAAAGTTATCTTTATGCTTGTTGTAATCATCTTATTGGAATGTATGTGTTTAAATTATTGAGTAATTGAATGTCATGGTTAATTCATGTTTTTTGTTGAGGTTCTATATAACCTCTGTCTCGTAACCTTAGAGGTTGTTGGCTTTAGTTTGTGAACTTGCTAATTAATTGTAATTAAACAAAAAAAAATTAGCCTGTTTAAGTAGTTGTTTGCAACTTCCTCTAGGGTTGCGTGGCGGGGCGTTACACCCTTGAAATAATGGACTTGCAAGTTAGTGCCTAGTTTATGAATATTTTTTATTTTATCAATAGATTGACTATTTATGTAATAGAAACACATAATTATGTATGATTAAGATTGAGTTTGATGTATATTTTAACTGGATATTTTTTTAATTGAATAAATTATTTTATTTAACATTTTTTTCATTAATATTACCCACTTAAATGAATTTTATGATATAAAATATATAATATAAAATTAGTTAATGTTGAATAAAGTATTTTATTTTAGATTGTTTGGAATTGAAAGAACCTAAAAGAACTTAGAAAAGAAAAATATTTATATTCTTTCTATGTCTACGTAACTAGTGCAAAAATTGAGATTTTAGACTAAGAGAGATCAAAATATAAAATAGAAATGAATGTTGAATACTATATAACTAAGTTTGCTAACTAAATTTGCAAACAAACATTGATAAAATTTATGAATTGTAACTAAATTCTTTAACATATCAATATTTACCAACTAATGATAGTCATAATCCTATTATTTCAAGAACACAAGGAGAAAAAATAAACATTTAATTCCCAATCCTCACAAAAAAATGAACTAATACAAGGTCTATTTTTGTACCCTATTTTATATTCTCCACTCCTTATTAAATATTGATAGAGTATTTTATCAAACTAAGGAGAATATTCATAAGAAAAGATGAAATACGAGCTTAAGGAGAATAATATCACTAGAAAGATGATAAAAAATGTGAAGGATGAGAAAATGGTGCATAAGCTGAGGAATCCCAAGGAGAATAAAATGATCATGAAGACTCAATTATCATATATTTGACTATGAAAGAGGTAGATATCTTAATGAATAAAATGGAAAGAAAGATTCACAAAGGCATACAAGATATCAATGTAAAAGAAACTATGCATTTACTCTCATCCTCCAACAAGCCTTGGGTTTAAGGAATCCATATAATTAACTATAATTTCCTTCTTAGGAAGATTATGCTCCTTCTTTTGTCCCCATAACTGGCTAGAATATAACATTCAAAATAGGAAAAGAATCATTAAGCCACCAAAAAGGGATTTGTCTTAGATTGCAACTATGTTGTATATCCTTAGAACCAAGAAGAAACCAAGAACCTTATGCACCATATTTTGGATTACTTAAGATCAAAATTTGTTGATCTATTGATACCTCATTAATTGATTAAGGTAATTTAGTTAGCTAACCCTAGTAGATTATCAAATAAATATTATTTTAATATAGGTAAGAAAACTATAGAACAAAATGGATGAAAACTATAGCATGTCTATATATAGATAGTTTTATCACTATTCCTATCATAATTTCTCAACAATAAGGCTCTACATTATATAGGATAAAATGTGTGGTAACCTCCATTAAGCAGTGGATGAAAGGATTGCATAAAGATAATAATATTTAACTTCAAGGAACTATTAAAACAAAGATAATGACCAAGGGGAAGGAGTGAATAATTTTAATACCTTGAAATTTGTAAATTTAATAAAATGTTCTATGACTTGCAATTACTTCCAAAATATAATTCTACACTGGATAAGATACTTAATGCCAATGAAAACTACCTTTGAAGAATTTATAAATCTTGTGTCAATGTGATGTTCCTTCCTACATAAGGATATTTTCTCTTATGAATTTTAATGTTTTAATTTCACTTAAAAATCAATAACTCAAGTGGAATTTATTGAATCTAAAATCAGAAAAGTAGAAACTAAAAAAAATTAAGTTTGAAGATGATATTGATGTCATAGACCCTAGATGAAGCTAGATTCTGAATTTAGAGTGTGTTTTTATTTTTCTTTTATTTTTATTTCATCTTTTTAATAGGACTGATTATTTTACCTATAATTAATTATCAAAATTCATATAAAAGATAGTTCTAAATGAAAATTCATATAGCAATAGATACTCATTTTAAAAAAATGGAACATTTTCTAATCTAATTATAATTTAACATTGAAACTAAAGTTTAACATATCGTTTTCTCCATACAATGCAAATGCAATTTAAAACATTTAAGCAATGGAAATGAATTTTCTTGAGCTCAAAATTAGGGTTTTCAAAATCAAAATGATTTGTTCGATTTCAATTTAGGGTTTTAGCAACTTTTTTTGTTTCAATTCAATTCAAAGTTTCAATTTCTAAGCAATTAGGGTTTTTAATGCAATTTTTTTGTTTCATTTCAAACTAGGGTTTTCAAATTCATTTTTTTTTGTTTGATTTGAATTCAAGATTTCAAAAAGCTTGATTTTCTAAATACAATTTTTTAATTCATTTCAATTTCTAGGGTTTTGAGATGCAATTTTTTGTTTTTTCAATTAGGGTTTTCAATTACAATTTTTTTTTCTTTCATCAAACAATTTAGGTTTCAAAAGCTAAATTTTAATTCTAAAATACAATTCAAGGTTCATTTTTTCGTTTCTATTCAATATCTTCAGGTTTCATTAAATTTTTTCATCAATTTCTACAATTCCTCATTTCTACTATAATAGGAAATAAAATACTTAAAACAACAAACAAAATTGAAAAAAACATGCTAAATTCATTTCTTTAATTGAAAAATTCAATCAAAAGAAAAAAAATGCAAAGAAATTGGTGTTGTACAGGTACCTGGAGCTTGAGTTGGGGTCATTGTCGCTCTGAAACTGGGATCTCGTGCACTGGTGAAAAATGCAAGTTAGTTTGATTTTTTTTAAATAAATACTATTACGAAACAGGATCTTTATTATTACAAATCAGGATCCCATTTCATAGTAATCGAGATCCCAATTTTTAAAAAGTAGGATCCCGTTTGTTATTTACACTCGGGATCCTAAACTTAAACGGGATCTCGATTTTTAAAAATCGGGATCCCATTTATAAAAATCGGGATCTCATTTTTGCAATGCCGAATTCATTTTTTTGGCTAAGGCAAAAACTTCCACATTTTGTGGACTCAACTTTGTGTACTTACCCAATATCAACTCAAATAAACAACTATGCTAATCAAAAAGCATGTCATAAACAATAAACATCCATATAGTGTCTCTCACATCATAATATAAAAACCAACATCACTCTAAAGTTAGCGATCAAATATTAGCATAGTATCATGGTCTATCAAAGTAAAGGTATTGTCAGAAAAATATAAGCATATCAGAGAAACACACTATCTGAACATAAGAGAAAAAATGGAGGGGTGCTACATCTTCCCCCTAGGGTCAGGCTTACTCCTGGAAGCCTGCGAACAAATAGGGATAGATCTCCCTCATCCTAGTCGCATCCTCCCAAGTAGCAAAAGTATCATCCCTAGGATCCCACTAGACCCTCACCTGCTCAATATCTTGATCCCTGAGGGTGAGTCTCCTGTGCTACCCACCCACTACTAGAAGCCTCACCAAATGCACCCTGATGCCCAACCTGGCGGTTATCAACTACAGTAAATGCTCGGTGTGACCTACCTGCATCACCCACCGTCAGCTCAGAAATGTCTAGCCCCTAAATAAAACCAGTAGTGATCCTTTGTGGACAATGCCTAGAAATGTGGCCCTGTTGACCACAAGAGAAACAACCTAAGTTACATCCAAAACCCCTATCACCTGGAGGTGCACTAGACTGTTGAACACTACCCTAGTTAGTCGTAGACAGTGAACTCTGTGTTGACTGCTCCTGATGGTTGTTCTTGTTACGCCACCAATCCTAATTCTTCCTAGGTTGAGAATCATCACTATCCTGATGAGATTGTGAATCCTTAAATTTCCCCCATGCACTATGTTGCTGACCACTCTGAGTAGGAACCTATTGAGTCCTAGGTGGTCTAGCTCCCTAAGCCTGGCCACTACGTGCACTAGGCCCTGCAGCTGAAACACTTCCTATATGCACTCCAATATGGCCACCCAGAACCATCACTAAGTTCTCCTCAACTAGCCTAGCCTTCTCCACCACTATCTCCATGGTCATGGGTTCAGATTCCTGAACACCACCACTAGTTCGAGCATTTAAGCCCCTGAAAAAGTGTTGGACAAGCATGCCCTCATCATCTCCAATGCTAACAAACTTCTTGAGCTCATATAAATGACACTCATACTGTTCCATAGACATAGCCATCTAATGCAAGGCATGGAACTCATCACCACGGCGCTACCGCCAATGATCAGAAAGGAATCGGGCTCTGAACCTCTCAATAAACATATCCCACGAAACAAAATTAATATCAATTCAGAGTTTCTGCTCCTCTAACCTCCACCAAGTAGAAGCAAAACCTCTCAAGTGCATGATCACACACCTAGCCTTGGTGTTGCTACCATAGGGGTGCATGGAAAAACACTAGTTTAAGTCAATCAACCAAGTCTCAACCTCAAGACCACTGCCAGATCCATCAAAGGTGGGTGGATGAGCTCTAAGTAAATCCCTCATGTGTGCCGCTATGACTGCCTTTGACTAAACTGGTACCTCCCTCTCACCAATATTAACCTGATCTCCGCCCTGCCTTGGCCCAAGGCGAGCCATTGTCTCCTCTAACAACTTGCTTACAACTGTGTGCTCTTGATCCCTGGCGGATCCTAATGTTGATCTCCACCTCCCAAAGCATTCTGGGAAGCTTGATGCTCCTCACGATCAGAATCATGGGGAACATGGGGAGGTGAATCATGTTGACTACCTCCACGATCGCCTCCATGGCCATAACCTCGACCTCCTCTAGGTGGCATGATCCTACTCAAACACACCAAGGTATTAGACAAGGTACACAACTTAAATCCAACACAACTAACAGCTTAATGGGTTCATCATTATCCCAGAGCACCCAGTGTTTAAACTCGAGCTCTGATACCATGTGTAATGCCCTACCACGTAACCCTAAAGGAAGATGCAACTACAACGGAAGCATAACATTTTTTTTAAAAAGTGCAATTAATAACATGAAAAGTGCACTACACTAACACATACATCCTATACGTACATGACCAAGCTTACAACTGAATCCCATAACATAAAATAATAACTCATTCATAGCATATAAATTATCACTCATGAATTAAGAATATACATCCAAAGCATTAAATTATATCTCATAAGATAAAAGTACATAAAATATCTATAGATTACATTCATTTCAAATAATATTTACAAAGCTCATTTCCAAAAATGAGGAATATCTTACAATAATGTTACATTTACAAGAATCTTCCTTGAATACAATGAGGAGTGATACATATACAAAGTATCCAACTGATACAATAAAACATAGGTGATGGAACATAATAAATAATACACGTGAGCTCTCCAATCCAGAAGATCTCACCATCACGTACATAAGGTGGGAACCCAACGGTGAAAGGTGCATGTTCCACCCAACCAAGTGGTACTCAAAGGCCCACCCCTCATGCTAGGAGATAGTAACAAGGCTTCCTAGACAAAACCAACAACCTCTAGACATAGGCTATCATATGATTGAACTAAACAAATACAACACTAACATAAATGGTTACATTACTTCCAGAGTAAAATAATCAAGTATGTCAAATGAACCGTACACACAGACTGTTGTCATAGGAGGAGTGTCATCACACAAGCTCGACATGGGTTACCCAATGTGGATTTCCATATGTTACCGCCCTCCTTACTGGTTAAACCCTAGCAACCTCAACCAATCCCCGACCCCCATTCTCACTCATGCGGGGTCAACATACCTTTCAAAGGAACAAGGCAGTTGATCTTCTCCATTCCGGGCCTTCCCACTCATCCCAAGCCCAAACAAGCACTTGATCCCTAAGTGAGGATAACTTATCTGAATTAATATGATATGCTACCCAAAACCCCGAAATACTTTAAAATCATAGTTTTCACTTGATTAACTACTTTCGATAGGTTACTCAGGTTACCTCTTTAGGGTTCTGGCCCCTAACGAAACCCACTCCCCTACTGACAACACAAAGATCAAATCCAACACCCAAGGGTAACACAATGCACAAAATCGGATAATAAATCCCACTCCAAAATATAGGAGGTGACACATCCCTGTTCGTGGTAACCGGGTGATTAACTGAATACAACCTAGTGCACTAACCAAAGGAAATCAAAGGGTTGAAACCATAAAATATAACCCCAAATAATACTACCACATCTAGAAGACTTACAAAATAGCAACAACACTTCTAACCAATTTCCTCCAAAAGCGTGAACAAAAGAAATTGCATTCAAAAAGGCAATTCATACAGGAAATAAATCTACCATTAGGATTTCCTAAATCCGATTTCCCTTCAATAAAAAATACAATAATTTGTGTTGCCCGAATAAACTAACTTAATAAAATTTCTTTTATAGACAGTAGAGGAAATCTAATCTATCTGTTTATTTCAATTTCTCAATTTCTTTTAAATAAAAATATTTGTTTCTTCTTTTAAAACATATCATTTTAAAAATCATCTAATTGTGCATTTAATGCATGCACCAAATTTTAACAAGCTCATTTAGATATGTATATTTAAGTATATACATAATTACATATATGTATATATACATATAATTTTATATACCTAAATATATATATAACTTTAAAAAAAAAATTACGATATCCAATCACTTACAAAATATATATTTATTTATTTATTTATACATATATGTACATATATATATAAATATATATGGATATATATATATATACCTACATACATATATAATATATATATATATATATATATATATATATATATATATATATTTTATATTTTAAAATCTAAAAAACATCAAATACAAAGAACACCAACGAAATCATTTACTGGATGACACATACGAAAAGAAACTCAACATAGTTTATTGTTGGGGGAGGGGCAGGGAGGGGGGGGGGGTGTGTGAGGCGGGGGGTAGTTGTGTTTGCCCACAACCGAACCCCCATCCATACGTGGGTGTGGCCATGGGACGCAGTGCTGGCGCTGCCTCCCTTTCATGGGGGCGATGGTTGGGGGTAGCCCCAACACTTCCCCCTCATACGTGAACTCATATACTAATAAATTTTCATTAAAAAAATTTCTTGCAATTTTAAAACAAATTCCACCATACGGAAATAGTTACGAATTCAGGCAATTCCAATATAAAGTTTGTTTTACAAGAAACTTCAGAAGTAAATATATATGCATATACATATATTTGTATGTATGTATATATATATATATATACAAATGTGTATATATAACTATATCAAACGATTGCTCAAGAAGAGCAAATTTTTTTCAAAAATTTTCTACATAAAGTTTTCACGATATTTAACAGAGATTTTCAATTTCCCTAGCCAAATAGATAGATTGGAAGAAAAATAATAACGTTCTACAAAAGAACTTTTCCAATACAGCCAAAGATTTCTATTGGAAGATTTAAATCCAAATCAACGAAATTTTTCCAAAACCTCTACTGTTTTCTTTAGAGAATTTCTATTTTTTTTAAAACAATCCCTATAGAATTTTTCAAGGCTTTCTCGATAAATTTTCTAATTTCGAAACAAATAAAACTTTAAAACATTTTCTACAAAAGCTTTTACGGTAAATTCTAGACACGACAATTTTTAAAATTTTATAAAATAAAATAAAGCTTCTAAACAAATAACAAATTTTCCTTTAAAGGCAATCCTTTTCAAAATAACAATTTACTCTAATAACTTTTCCAAATTGAAATTAAAGAAAATAATTAAGGAACCTAAATCCAAACGATTGAGGATATGAAGATCGAAGTAGAGCTTCTTCCAATTAATCCATGCCTCCTTCAACAAAACAAAGCTTCTTCTAAAAAGACAAAACAAATCCAGAGCCAAAGTCTTTTCCCGAGATTATCCTTCTCCAAATTTCAATAACCAATTTTAATTTTTAACAACAACCTCTCCAAAAATATCTTCTTCTCTTCCCTAAAGTAGCCTCTTACCTCTCTTTGTTAAAACAAATATTCTCTCTGTGAAATAATTTTCCAAACAACCATATTAAAAATTTCCCAACACATGTCAAAAATCAAATATATTCTCAATCAATTCACAAACATCCCCTCTAGATATTTTCTAGATATTAATGCATTTTAATAATTCAAAATCACATAGTATTTTCTAATTTAAATTAAATCTAATTAATTTAATTACTTTATAAAATAAATTTAATCACAATATTAAATCATTTCACAAAATAAATTAAATTAAATTACAAATCTTCTAACACAATAATCAAGATTAATTATATACTCACATGAAAACTTGAAAGCATTTATTTCCCTTAAACATACCTTGCAACATGAATAAACAAGGCAAAAATGGATGACATGATAACAAAGCATGACCAACTAAAACTGATGACACACTATGACTAGGGTTGTGGCTTGACAAGGGAAACCCAATTACTATCTCCCAATCAACTAACCATTGGGAAATGGACCCGCTCAAACCTATGAATCCAGGTGGACTTGATGTCCTGTATCTGCAATCCTGCAATCAAAGCATATGTTGAACTTGTATATATATCATAATCAATCACACCGTGAAGAGAGAATTGTGGAATTGTAGGGCACTCGCAAGCGAGTGATGCAATCCCATTCCCTTCACCAATACAATGTCACATCAAACTGACGAATCTAAAACATCAATAAAATACATATGGGCATATAACAATATCAACTCAAATAAACAACTATGCTAATCAGAAAGCATGTCATAAACAATAAACATCCATATAGTGTACTCTCACATCATAATATAAAAACCAACTTCACTCCAAAGTTAGCGATCAGATAATAGCATAGTATCATGGTCTATCAAAGTAAAGGTACTATCAGAAAAACATAAGCATATCAAAGAAACACGATGTCTGAACACAAAAACGGAGGGGTGCTACATCTAATAAATTTTTTGTGTTGTCTAGATAAGTTATATATATGTCAGAATAACATTTGCTTCAAAGACTTATCCATTTTTATGTGAATTTAGTTCTTCAATGAACTTTATTCGAATACTCTTTTTAAACATATTAAATAATTGAAAGTATTAATTACAAGATAAAAATTGAAATTGATTAAAGAATATTAATATGAAATAATACTATTTTTTCTTGTTGTGGCTATACAATGCTTTTTTTCCGTATATTCTCTTGTTATTTTTCATTTTTATTAGAAGAGAATTGTAAAATTATGTTTATGAAAAACTAAAAGTTAGGAGTACATTATTGAAATATACAGTAAAAAACAATAAAAATAATGTAAGGGAAATGTACCATTTTACTTACTATGTAAGAAGTAGCTTTAGTTGCTAGATAATAGAAATGGTTAAATGCATTTTTATTACATAAAATATTATGGATGTTAAAATAGAGGAGATATAATATGATTTTTTATTTCAATTTTAAAATTTTAAATGTTTTTTGTTTTGTTATGATATGATCATATAATTGTTATGTTTACATTTATTTTTTTATTTAAGAAGTAGATGTAATTGCTAAATAATAGAAATGGGTCAAGTTCATTTCTATTAAATAAAATATTTTTTTATATTGATAAACATGAGAAAGGGTTTGGACCCATTACACCAAGCGACGAAACTAGCAAGAGAGAAGAGTCTCATGAGAGATGAGACTAGTCATCCTTACAAACAAATAATAAAATAGAAAACATAAGAACATAATAGACCAAAGATCAATCCAAGAATAGTAGAGGGCCAAAGTGAAAATTGAAACTATTGATAAGTGAGTTTTCTCAAACCCCTCATAACTTACCATTCACTATCAAGGAAACTGATACAAATAGTATCTCACTTAAGACTTTCCTTTATAGCTTTGTCTTTTTCCTCTATCCTCTTAGCTCTTGTTATGATAGCAAGTCTACCATTCAACTTGATACCAATATTATTTAGGTTCTTTTCATCCCTCTTATCAAAATAAATAAGAGAAGCAACCATGAGGCTTTTCTTCTGACCTTTTGTCTTACTATTCTATGCCTACCACTTGGGTCTAATTCTTTTGGCAAGTCCCTCCTAAATTTTGGTGTTATTATTGTCTTGGTTCTTGTCTTTCCTCTTATCTCACTCAAAGTAAGGAATAGACAAGGTTGTAGTGTAATTTATATTATTTTACCTATTGGAAGCAATGAGCTTAGTCATGTTTCCTTTTAAGATCTCTTGAAAATACTTTAAGTCTTTAATTTATTTTTCCATAGATTAAATTGCATCCTTGTGTTGAGTGAGACTTTCTTGCAACTTACTAACCTTGTCTTCTAGAGTGTTGCAAGTTTTACATATAAATATGGTTTTTCTAGTCTTCCTTTGCAATGGGTAAAGACTAGTTGGAGGTTTATGTTGCAGCACTGGGATCTCTAGTTAGTGTTTCCCATGTGGTGTTGGTTGAGTGAATTTCCCTTTTGTGCTCACCTACTTCTTATGATTGATGGACGAAATGACCTTATGATGTCTTGAGTTTTCTTTCCTGCTTTTTATAATTGTTGTTAGATTTGAATAAGTATTATATATCTTCATGTGAATAATTCATTCAGTTATGAAAGAAATGATAATATTTTCATATACTTGATGTTCAAAACTTGAGAGTAGTGAAATAGTAATGTTTTGTTAAGGGAATCTCTTATTGGGTATCCTAAATGGGATAAATAAAAGGAGATTTTATATGATTTTGTAATGAGATCTTTGATGAAGGTCGCTGCAATCCTCATAATTTAATTATAAATGTCAATCCAGGGCAATGTCCATGGCAATATGCAAGAGGGAGAAGAAATCATTTGCATGACATTCCTTTTCTACAAACATAATTAAAAGGCAATGCATGAAAGAAATTGTTGGAAACAAATCTAATCTAAGAGCTAGTAAATGAAAGTGTTGAAATGAAATCTATCTTAAGAAGCATTCAAAGGGAAATTTTAGAAAGGTAACTAACATGGAATGAAAATATTGTTGGAAAATAAACTATGAAATGAAAACTACAAACAACTACACTACTGCTGCTAAAAAATGAAGTCTATTGTTTTATAAAACTCTTCCCCATTTGATTCTTTGATTACAATGAATTTATAGAATTTTAAAAGACGAGCCTTATAGTTGTGCAATAGCTTGCTAAAAGATAGGAACATGTGTTGGGGTAAAAAGATAAGTCTTTGCTTCATCTTGTTGTATCAATCTCCTTTGGTCACGTCCAAAATAAATATGCCTATTTTTCAACCCTTTAACAAGCTCCAAAAAGGTGTTAGAGAATTGAAAAATTCATGCTTTTAGATTATGTATCATTAAAGCTCATAAAACAGCTCCTAGATACTTGCAAAAAAGTTCAAACTACCCAAAACTATCTCCTAGATATGCTCCATTTGTTTGCACAACCCAAAAACTTGTCTTAGATGCTTTGAATTTCCCTCTAGATGCTCTCAATTGTTGTCCCTTAACTACTCATAGAAGCCCAAAATGATCAACCTCTTCATAAATGCTATCACACTTATCCTTCACTTAGGTCCTTCTTTAGTTTCAAAAATTTTGAAACATGAAAACAAAGTTCTGGAGCATCGGACTGGTGAATTTTTCTCCCAAACCACGAACTGGGTTTTCGTGAAATTTAGTATGTTTTTTTCCTTCTTGTCTCCCAATTTATGTCCAAAAATATCAAGAACCCAAATTATAATTTTCAAAATACGATGAAATCTTGACTGCTCCAACTGAAAATCTCTTACTTTCCTCATCATGCTCAGTCTTTATAAACTTCATAATTAAGCAAAATACATGCTTTTATTTAGCTAGTAGATGAGATTTTTTTTCTCATCATCTCCCCCACACCTAAAATATTGCAGGTCCTCCTGCAACTTACAGTGAGCTTTGAGAGCCTTTTTTTTCACTTTTATTGCAATTGCTTTGGAGATTTTCTGAGAGGTGCACTAGAGATGCTTCTAAAGATATTCTGAGTTATTTCAGAACTATTTAGAGCTTCTTTTCTTTTCTTCATGGTTGGTTTCCAAAATAAATCTACAAAAGCTTTTGTGAGTAACAACTTTTATAGAGAAATGCATGTTTTTGAGCTTTAGAGAAAAAGACAGCATGTGTAAAACACTCATTTGTAGAAAAGAAACCCACTCTATCCTACTCTACTTATTGATGTAGAGATAGGTTACACAAAACTTTTAATTGGTTGTGGAAAATAACATCTTTTTCTCAGAGGATGGATCCATGCATTCAAATTTTTAAAAGAAGAGGAAAACCATGAGAAAAAGATGGCTAAATATTTTAAATTTGATACTCCTCCTTCCTTTGAAATGACAACCTTCTCCATATATTTTTATTCTAGTAGATGCATGGGTAGATTGGAAAGATCTTGCAATCATTCCTCACATTTTTTTGCATGCATGACTGGATGCAACTCCTTGTCCTTCAAATATTTGATCTGGCAACCCTCCTTAGACTTTGAAGGTTTCCAAACAATAATCTTTTGCTTTTTGGGGCTTGAAGTCATAGTCCTCTAGTTGAGGAGATTGCACAAGAGTTGTCACCTTTGCATGCAAGAACCTTTTACTTTGGATTTGTTGTTTTTGGGGGGGTTTCTAAAATAATAAAACAGGGAATTTCTAAAATAATAAACCTAAAAATCTTGCCAAACTAATTTTTCTTTTGACCTGCTATCACCAGATCATCAACAACTCCCTAATAACACCATTCCTCGGTAGTGACGCCAAAAATGATGAAGGTCGTTGCAATCCTCATCATTTAATTATAAATGTCAATCCAGGGCGGTGTCCATGGAAATATGCAAGAGGGAGAAGAAATCATTTGCATGACATTCTTTCTCTAAAAACAGAATTGAAAGGAAATGCATGACAGAAATTGTTGGAAACAAATCTAATCTAAGAGCTGGTAAATTAAAGTGCTAGAATGAAATCTATCTTAAGAAACATTCAAAGAAAATTTCTAGAAATATAAATAACATGGAATGGAAAGATTGTTGGAAAATAAACTATGAAATGAAAACTACAAACAACTACACTACTAATACTAAAAATTGAACTTTATTATTTTATAAAACTCTTCCCCATTTGATTCCTTGATTACAATGAATTTATAAATGTAGACACGGAAAATATACATGCACCTGATTTTGATCCTACTAACATCGTTTCATCTTGAATCATACTCTCAGCTTATCAACACCTTTCATCCATTAATTAAATAAATCATTATTTATTTAATTAGGTCTTTCTCCTCTGGTGATTAAATTAATCAATTCAATTTAATTAATCATCTTTCCCTGTTTAATTAAATAAATTATTTTATTTAATTAAAATCTTTAAAGTCCTCCTATTAAATTAAACCTTATTTGATTTAATCTAACATATTCCTTCTTGATTAAATAAATCAAATCATTTATTTGATAAATCATTTCCTCTCAATTCTTGACTTAAATCAATTCATAAATCTAAGTCTAAATTGTCACATCATCTAATTCTTCATTAAGTTAATCAAAACCATGATTAAGTTAATCCCTCTCCTTAAAATCCTCTAGAGAATGCAAGTTACACAATAAATCAATTACTTTGATTTATTAATTCATCTATTTTCCCTCACAAAGCATCGAAAGGGAATATTCCCTTATTTGAATTCAAAAAGGCCAAGTGGACTTGGTCCTTCCAACAAGACATTCAATGCCTCTTACATGTCCTTGTGCATTGAGCCAAGTGACATTAAATCCATTTCTCTTTCCCTCTCACATGTCACATTCAAAATTCAAATTTGAATCTAATGACATTTATCATGCACATTGACCAAAATGTGCTCATTCCTCAACCATTCACATCTTGACAAGTGGCACTTGGCCATTGGATGTTGAATGATCCCACATTCATCCAAATCCTCCATTCTTCCAATTTGGGAATCTATAAATGAGAGACTCTTCCTCTCATTCAAACATCCACAATTTGAGTAGACTTACTATGCTCAAATCCATCATCATCCACAATTCATATGCAAAGTTACTCTCTTCACATTGAGAGCTAATTTTGCCCATTGCACTCAATCATCCATCATTTTCATAAATTGTAACAAGGCTATGCTCAAATCTCTTTGGATATTTGATCATTTCTTCATCAATCTACATTGCAACATAGGAATTGGGAAAGGGCCAATTGCAACACATCATTGGCACCAATTCCCCCATAAGATCATCATTCTATTAGCTAGATTAGGATTTTCTTTTATATTTGAGTTTTTGTTCTTCTTTTCCTAATAATAGTTTAAATAGGTGGATTTCATGGGGAATCTCTCACTCTTGTATGCATTTTGATCTAACACTAACAATGTTTGTCGTCTTTGTGCATTTGCAGGTTAAGGGGTTCACATTTTGGCACTAGAAGGAGGGCTTTGAATCAAAAAATTCAATCACGTTTTTAAATTCCGCGGTCTCTAACATTTTCTTGCAGATACAGGCAAACTAGCCCATGCGGCGCTATATTGCACCACTCTCAGCTCTGCGGCACAATACTTCGCCGCGTCCAGCACCGCGGCGCCATATTAACCCGCGATTGAATCCTCCAAACTCTGTCGCAGATTCCCACCTGTCAGTTTTTTTAAAATTCCTAAGTCTGCCGCGCAGGTCCTAACTCCGCCGCCTTCACCATTGCGGCTCTATATTGCACCACTCCTTCTCCAAACTCCACCGCGTCACCTTTCCCGCCTAAAAATTTCAAATTTTTAAAGAAGGCCGCTTCCAAACTACACCGCAAGCCTCTGTCGTGCCGCTTTTGCGCTCTCGGCCTCTGCAGAGCACCGCCCAAAGTCACCCACGCGGGGCTATATAGTGCCGCCTATTTTTCAAACTTCGTCGCTTCTCCAAACTCCACCGCTTTTTCAAACTCCGCTGCGGGAAGATAGTAAAGTTTTAAATTGACATGTGTTTTTTAAATTTGGGATTTTTTAACCTTTAATCTAATTTCCTGTCTTTATTTCTCTCTATTTTTCTGTCATTTTTTATAGGTTGGAGCAAAGGAAGAAGTCATCATGATGTCATGTGTACCAAACTAAAGTGTTTTTAAACACTAAAAGTGTTCTTTAACATTTTTTTAAGAAATTTGTTAGGAATCTTTGACCTTAGGATCACTAACTTTACTTTGGGTTTTAAAAAGAACAATCAAATTTTTAATGACACCATGCTTATTTTGTACAAAGTGTTTTTAAACACTAAAGTGTTCTTCAACACTCTTTAAGAAATTTGTTAAAAATCTTTGATCTTAGGACACTAAATCTCCTTTGGGCTCTAAAAAGAACAATCAAATTTCTTTTCAAAAGTTGCCAAAGGGCTAAAAAGAACTTTAGGCAAAGACACTAGATTTTGTTGAAAAAGTAACAATTGAACAAGGCAAACTCACATTTCCATTTGGTGCTTTAAAATAAGTCATCATTGCTTTGAGGTTTAAAATGAACAAATATTTTCCATGTTTTGCAATCTTTTTTACAAATTAATATTATCCAAAATGTGTATGCGCTTCATTGCGATCTTGAGAATCAAAAATATTTTGGTAATATTAGGTTGTTAAAAAGATTGCCTCCACATTTCAATTTGGGAACTTAAAATTGAACAAAACATGCGAGTGTGAGCACGACATATTGCAAATGTTTTCCCCTTTGTTTTTCAACAAAGGTTGTGTAAACGACGGGATATGTTAGCTCACTTTTGTTTATTTTAAAGGGTCTGGCTTGTGGGAAAAAGTAATCACCCAAGGGAACGACCCAACTGGAAACACGCTAAAGCCAAGCGACTTCCAACCGGTATATAAGTGTGGATTCTTGAAAAAATTTCAAGAATCATGAGGATTATTCCGACGAGATAGACAGCAATGGACTCTCATCGATGTTGGATAATCCCCCACGAACGGAATGCCCGAATTAGAACCCTTTGTTTAGAAAAAGGCCAAAACCTTGTCTATCTTGTTGGTGCAAAAGGTCATGTCCTTTGAAGTTTCCCCACGTTATACATGTGGTCTTGTTGTGGAAATGGAAAGTATGCCATGGGAGATTCATAGGTACTAATGCTTGGCTGACCCGAATAGGTGAGTGTCATGGAGGGGAGCCAGTGTGGTCAAACATTTAGCCATTCACACAAGATATGTCTAGCTAGATTTATCCAAGTGGGAACCCAACAATATATTGCCTCATCATCCTAGGAATGTGAAAGTGCTTGGAAGAAATACATTGCTTGGTCTTGAAAACATTTGAAAACAAACATTCACAAAAACCTTCAAATCTCAAACCCCTTGTGAGAAACAAATACTCTTGACGATTTGGACACTCTTGCTTTCCCTAGGGATCATATTCCTAGAGGTTTCTAAGTGCAAAAATTATATCATCATTTGTTTTCAACAAGGTTAAACATAAGGAAATTTTGCCCTATTTTCCTCGATTTTCGCACAATGGACCTTGTGGGATGAGAAAGAAAGTGGGACACTAGACATATAGTTTGAAACCTAAGCAAGCAAGTGTCTTGGATAAAAAGAATTTCATTAAACCAAGATAAAGAAACAAATTGAACTTCATGTGTGTTGTTTCCAATGATTTCCCGCAAGATCAAAATCCCAAAGCCAAAGTTCAAGAAAGTTAGTCTAAAAATCCGTGAGCAACGCCTTAAGATGCTCCTTGAAGTAAGGGAAAGACTTGTATACAATTTTTACAAAAAGGCCTCAAGGAATAATCCCGCATTGTATGCATTTTATTGTCAACAAAATCCTAAACTTTTTGAAAGGTTTGCTTTTCTCCCATAGGAAGTCTAGCATGTTCTTCAATACTGAGGTTTTGTAGAGAGATTCGTGTCTAGGATAAAGTTCAAGATCAAAGTTGTCATTCTCATTCATTCCTTCATCAAATCTCATTTCATCATCAAACCTTTTTCTTGAACTCTAGAAGCAATCATCACACTAAATTAGAGGGCTAAATCAACACCCCCTATCTTGACTTAACACACCTAGCCAAAATAGTCTCAACCATTGGACAAATTTTTCTTTAGGATAACACAAGTTCCTAAAGTCTATTAGTTCATAATTACATTGGCTTAACACACTTAGCCAATTCATCCATTTGTGCAAGTTCCCCTAGGATAATGCAACTTCCTAGGGAATACAACTTCACAAACAATCCTGTTTGACTTAATGCATCTAGTCAAATTACCACCATCAATCAATTCAAAACCCCTTACAAGTTAGCATATACCTTCAAAAGTTCTTCAAAAAAGGTTTTCACTCACTCATCCCATCCATTTAGCCCATCACCGTTACCACCATCTTTGATCTTTTGGCTTTCCTAGTTTCTTCTCTTTTGAACCTGAAAGGTTAGGATCAAACAATCCCTATTTTTATGGTTCAAACTAGATCTCAATACAAGAAGAACATGGAGAATATCAATGACATATCAACTTCTGAGGACATGATTTAGTTAACCTTTGAAATAAACCTTGCGGGGTCAAGCAATCCCCCAACTAACTCTCCTTTATCATCACAAAATCCTCAAGAGGAGAGCCATGAGGAGGACATCATGAACAAAGACATGGGGATGACACAATCCGAAATGATAAAAATGGTTCAAAACTTCGAGAACCATAAAGTGGTTAGTGCCATGTTCAAGTACTTAAACACATTAACGGAAGGAGGGGTCCCATTCCCTTTCGAACTTGATGCAAGCACTAGTACGGACATGCCTCTTACAAGTGCATCCCCAATGTCAACCATCAATCAAGAATACCCATCACGACAACCATCACTCCAACCTCACCAATTGGAAACAAAGGAAGTGCTATGTTTCGAGAGTTACAGCAACATCGCCTAGTAACCAATAAAGAGATAGCTATCACCACCACGCCGGATAATACTATGCCGAAAAATCCATTGCACCCATACGTCCCACTCACATTTCATAATCCTGTTGGTTCATCTTCATTTCATGCCTCGCCAGCCTATCAATTAAACATACCCACTTCTTTACCACAAGAAGAAGGTGATTTATTTAGAGCAACTGAAGTCACTAATCCTTTTTCTTTCCAGGATAGCCTACCACCGCTACCCCCATTTCCATTTGCGACCACATCACCACTCGAAGTGGGGTTTCCTCCCCTAAAAACCGATAGCTTCTCAGAAAAGGGAAATGTGCACATCACCTCAAAATCCATCTCTTTTCCTACAATGCCACAACCACATGTGGCGACTATCCAAGCCACTGTAACAAACACATTTGTTGGTCCTCAAGTATCCCAAAGCATGCCTTCTCAAGGACCAAACATCTCCACCACCCCTCCAACAACCCAAATCCCAATCACTACCACAATCCCCCCACCTGTCACAATGGTTGGCATGATTCCCATTCCACCACCAATTCCACCAAAAGCCAATACAAAAAACTCATTTACCACGCTGATCCAAACCCTTCAAAAGGCCCACCAATAGAGAGTGCTCCAGAAAAAGCTACAAGCACAAGCGCAAGATCAAGCCCAAGCACAAGCACAGTACCAAGCGCAATTGCAAACGATCCACCTACAAGCCTACCAGCAAGCCTTGCAAGATTTTCAGGCACAACAACAAGCTAAACAACAAGCTTTGTTGGCACAATAGCAGCTCGACCAACAACAAGCATTGTTGGCACAACAGCAGCTAGACCAATAGCAAGCTTTACTAGCTCAACAGCAGATGGACCAACAACAAGCGTTGTTGGAACAACAACAACAAGATCAACAACAAGATTTGTTGACGCAAATTCAGGCGTACCATCAAGCTTTGAACACACAACCAAGCTTGCCGCAAATGCCTACTAGTACTCTCCCCACCCATCAAACACCTCGAACACCTCACAATTCATTCATCCCACCTCCCGATCCGAGCAAGGATGTCGTAACACAAATCAAACTGCTTTCACAGCAAGTGTTGGGCTTACAAGCAGGAAAAACCACAAGGACACCAGGCAATTTTTTCCCTTATCCGTTCAATAGGAGTCTCACCATGGTACCATTCCCAAAGGGATTTGAGATCCCCAAATTTGACAAATACAATGGAACGGGCAACCCTGAGAACCACGTTAGGGAATTTTAGGTGCACTGCATGGAGGTCGCGTATGATGACACGTATCTAATGTGACTCTTCCCCCGAAGCCTGACTGGTCCAGCTATGGAATGGTTTTCTCACCTACCCACGAGCATTAAAACATTCGAGGAAATAGTGCAGGCTTTCCTTAAAAAATACGCTTTCAACATGGGTGTGGATGTTAGTCTAGAAGAACTATCTGCACTCAAACAACGAAAAGGAGAGCTATTTGCATCATTCTTGCAAAGATGGCGATCCAAGGCCAATCAGAGCAAGTGGACCATGCCAGAGGAACAACATGTTTGCACTATCATAGCCAATCTAGATGAAAACTTGGCGTTCTACCTAAAAATACAATGCATCACATCATACGATCAATTGATTCCAAAGGCGCTCAACATCGAAAGAGCCCTTACCGCGTGAGGAGGCGCACCAACATTCACTCCACCACAGGATAACCACTTGTCTAACAACTACAATGATAAACCTCAAACATGGTCGAGGAATAAAAATATCACAAATGATGGTGTGGTCGAAGCTAAGGTGGTCATCAGTGCCCCTAAACAGAATACCCAAAACTATCATCAACCGCAAAATCATAATCACAACAATGTGCAGACAAATGCGGTAGTAGCACAGCCACAACCATCTTCCACCAATCAAATCAACAATTTGGGTAATCAAGGAGGACCACCTCCCCGCAACAAGTTTCCCCCCAAGAGGAAGTTCACAGCTCTTGGTGAATCGATTGAGTCCATAATGAAGAAGTTGGTCAAAGAGAATCTAATCAAAATATCTAACTCCGAGCAGTACACGAAACCTATGACCAAGCTGCCATGGTATAACGAAAACCTCCTTTGTGACTTTCACAAATTCAAAGGACACACCACTGCCAATTGCATGAGACTCAAAAACATCATCCAAGACCTCATTGAGGATAAGGTCATCAACATCGAGTAGCCGGTCGGAAACCAAGACCTAAAGATATACACGAATCCGATGCTGAACCATAACCAAGGGAATAATAAGGGCAAGCAAAAGTATGCTAGTGCTAATCTAGTATACGAGGAGATAGTTGGATGTGTCGACGAGATGGTCACCATCATAAATATCAAGGGAACCAACAATGACTGTGGAGTTACCACACGAGGTGGAAAGGTTAGCATCGCTGGGGCACCTGCTGAGACCCCCATTACCAATACAAAAGCCATCCCCTATGATTACAATGTTATTGACCAGCTGAAAAGAACACCCACCCAAATCTCCATCATGGAACTATTAAAAATCTCCGCCGCCCATAGGAAGATCCTTGATGAAGCACTAGCTGCATCTACCATTGCCGCCACCCTCGACACAGAGTAATTTCAGGCTATGGTGGGTAACATCATTACCCCAAATCTCATTACATTTTCGGATCAAGATTTCCCTCAGCCATCTCATAACCGTGCACTCCACCTCCAAGTCCTAATCCACAAAAAGAAAGTCAAACGAGTCCTGGTAGATGGAGGTGCAGGCCTTAATATTTTTTCTTTAAAACTCATAAAGAAATTGGGATTCGTCGAGGATTCCATCAACAAGAACAAAAGCATCATAATAAGGGCTTATGACGACCAAGAAAGAGTATCTCAGGGTACTATCAAAATCCCCATTCAAGTGGGGCCAGCAACTATGGAAACCACTTGTCAGGTCCTCAACCTCGACCTACCATACAACATCCTCTTGGGACGCCCATGGATCCATGGAATGAAGGCAGTGGCCTCGACCTATCACCAATGCTTTAATTTCTCACATCAGAACGAGGAGGTCACTATATATGGGGATCCCCAACCCTTTGCTTACTGCAAAAACTTGGAAGCCAAGTTTTATAAGATCCCTCAAGTACCCAAAAATGATGAAGGACCATCTACTTCATACATAGACCCGGCCAATCTCGCTTCCACATCTGCGACAGAGACACCCACCATCCTTGACATATCCAAAATCAAAGGCATGATCGAAGACAATGGATGCGGTGACTATAGAATGAAGAGAAATGCATTTGTTGTAGGAGAGTTACCACAATCTCCTAGGTTGCATGGACAACCCCAGCCAGTTCAAACACCTGTCTGAACTAATAAAGTAGGACCCTCTGGATTCCACCATTGAGGGGATCTCAGTCGGGAGAATGTGGACGAAGAGGACATCACAAACACACTATACCAAGATGAAAGACCCGCTCCCAACCTACCCATGGAGGAAACTAACAGAGGGTTACAAATGATGTTTGGTATGGGCTATAATAGGAACGAAAGCCTTAGAAGGAACAGTGATGGATGACTAGAGCCCATCATTGTAGAAAGAAGAATGTGGAACCTTGGCCTTGGCTATACTCCTCCGAGTATAACTGTACGTGGCAGAGGTACTCCTAGAAGAGTAGTCAGGTCCTCTCCTCAAGTAACAACAACTAGCCCTAGACCACCTGTTTGCTTAGGTATCCCACTCGATAATTACACCTTTGACATCACTGGTGTTCCTAGTAGTGACAATGATGATACCATAGCAGGTCTCCCTAGGCTTTTCGAGGATTCCACCGTGTTAATGATAAGTGCCTCCACAACTGAGTCAAACCAACCAACCCACCAAATCACCTTAGTACACCCCCAACTCATCGATCACGACCAACGGGGACCACCGATTCTAGACTCGTTCAAAAACGATGAGGCACTCTCAGAATTCATGGGACTAATGGATACAATTATGTGTGGAGACCACAAGGCAGGATTCAACACCACATTGGACACACAAGCTTACTATGGGGAGACGATTGAATCTTTCAGTCGCAAAAGAAAAAAATTGAGAATAAGCTCGGAGTTATTGAGGGAAAACTACACTGTGGCACTCTCTAACCATAAAATAGTAAAAATAAAGGATGCATCCAATGGTGAAAACCTCTCTGAGGTACCGGAGGATGAAGGATTCAATCTCCCCCCTACTACTCTACATCAGGAGAAATCAGTAGTATTGGCAGAACAGTGCAACCCGATCAACTTAGGAACAGAATTAGAACCACAAATCACCTTCTACGCAGAGTCTCTCCTAGTAGAAGAACAAGAACTGTTGGTAGCATTCCTAAAAGAAAGAAAGGTAAATTTTGCATGGACCTATGCTGACATGCCAGGTTTGGATCCTAAAGTAGTGGTTCATCACTTGGCTGTTTACCCCGGAGCAAAACCAATCAGACAAAAGCTGAGGAAGATGCACCCACAAATAGCCTTGCTCATCAAAATTGAGCTACAGAAACTTCTGGATGTTGGCTTCATACACCCAATTGACTATCCAGAATGGGTATCAAATCTTGTACCTGTCTCAAAATCAAAAGGGGGCATCTACATTTGCACAGATTTCAAAGACCTAAACAAAGCATGTCCTAAGGATGATTTTCCACTACCCAACATTAACATGATAGTGGACATGACGGTCGGACATGAGATGTTGTCCCTAATGGATGGTTTCTCAGGGTACAATCAGATAACAATAGCAAAGGAGGACCAACATAAAACAACCTTTACATGTCCTTGGGGCGCTTACTACTGGAATGTGATGCCATTTGGGTTGAAAAATGCAGGAGCTACATATCAAAGAGCCATGACACTAATCTTCCATGACATGATCCATAAAACAGTCGAAGATTATGTGGATGACATATTGGCCAAATCAAAGAAGAGACAAGATCACATAGCAACTCTAAGTGCAATCTTTGATAGACTAGAACAATACAAGGTCAGACTCAACCCGAAGAAGTGTGTCTTTGGGGTACAATCGAGAAAGCTGTTGGGATACATAGTTTCAATGAGAGGGATAGAGGTGGACCCTGCAAAGGTAAAATAAATCCTTGAAATGGAAGCACCAAGAACATTAAAGCAACTCAGAGGATTACAAGGCAGACTCCAGTCCATCTGGAGATTCATAACACAGCTACAAATAAACAGATCGCCTATTCACACCTGCTCCACAAGGGAGTAGCATTCAGATGGGACAACAAGTGCGAGCAAGCATTTAACAAAACTAAAGAATATCTACTTACACCACCTGTGTTGATGCCACCAATTACTGGGAAGTCATTAATCCTATACATCTCAGCAACAACAGCCACCCTTGGCGCCCTTTTAGCTCAACATGATGAAAAGGGAACCGAGCGGACCATTTACTATATCAGCAGAACAATGGTAGGGCACGAGCTCAATTACACATCAATAGAAAAGGATTGCTTGGCACTGGTATTTGCAGCTCAAAAATTCAGACACTACATGCTAGCTCACCAAATCAAGCTGATTGCCAAGATAGACCCTCTAAAGTATCTATTGTCAAAAGCAATGCTTACAGGAAGAATGGCTAAGTGGGTAATGATATTGTCTGAACATGATATTGAGTATGTAGAAAGAAAAGCCATAAAGGGACAAGTCATTGCGGACCAGCTAGCAGAAGCCCCCCTTTACACAGACAACCCACTCATATCAGAATTCCCAGATGAGTCCCTTTTCAACCTTGGTGCAGCCAACTACTATAAATTATACTTCGATGGCTCCCACACGCAACATGGATCAAGAGCCGGTGTGTTCTTCATCACCCCACAAGGAGACTGTATACCCAGATCATATAAACTGGCATTCCCCTGTACCAACAATATTGCAGAATACAAGGCTTTAACCATAGGTCTCAAAATTGTAGCACAGTGGTGAATCATGGTATTAAAGGTCTATGGGGATTCGCAACTTATCATCAACCAAGTTAACAGTGAATACCAAACTAAGGATGATAAGCTCACACCATACAAAAAGGTAGTAGAAAGCCTTAAGAAATCATTCATCGACATCACCTTTGAGCAAATACCAAGGACAAACAACAGAGCAACCAATGTAATGGCAACCATCAGATGCTTACTAGACATCCCTCACAATGTCTCGAAGCACGAATTTCTGGTAGAGCAGCTTCTCGTACCCACTTTCAAGGTACCAGAGATAGAATACACGTGTGAACTCGTTGGTCCTGGTTATCTTTGGTACCATGACATATACACCTACCTAAGGTTAGGAATCCTCCCAACTGACATCACCCCAAACCTAAAGCGAACCTTTGTCAAAAGGGCCTTACGATTCGTCATCTTAGGAGAGACCCTCTTCCGTAGAAGTATCAATGGAACCTTACTACGTTGTTTAAAACCCGAGGAGGCCACGGCTGCTCTAACTAAGGTACACAATGGCACATGCGGGTCGCACTCGAGTGGTATGACCTTGGCTAAAAATTTACTGAGAACCGGGTACTACTGGCCGACAATGGAGAGAGAGGCACACAGCTTTGTCAGAAGATGCCTACAATGCCAATAGCATGGAGACTTTATTCATGCACCAACTCAAGAACTGCATCCCATTGTCACACCTTGGCCCTTTTCACAGTGGGGGCTCGATCTCATTAGTAAAATCTTGCCCACCTCATCCAATGGCCATAAGTTCATTATCACCGCCACTAAATATTTCACAAAGTGGGTCGAAGCAATTCCCATGACCTACATCACGGGAAAATAAATATCCAAATTCATCTTGAACTACCTCATTTGTCGATATGGTGTTCCCCAATCCATTATCTCTGATAATGGGACACCCTTCAAAAATCAGGATGTTCGTGATTTTTGTGAAAAATTCAAAGTCCAACACCACTTTTCCACCCCATACTACCCACAAGGCAATGGCCAAGCAGAAGCTACAAATAAAACCATTCTGAAAATCCTCAAGAAAATAGTCAATGACTCTGGTCGTGACTAGCATCTACAGCTAAATCCCACCTTATGGGCCTACCGCACCAACATCCATACACCAACAGGTGCCACCCCATTCTCACTGGTCTACAAATCAGAAGCCATCCTCTCTATCGAGATCGAGCTCCCGTCACTGAGAATATCACTACAAAACCTCATCACGGATGAGGAATACAAGGTTACAAGACTAAATGAGTTGGAGTTACTAGATGAACGGCGCATGGATGCCCTAAATCATCTACAAGTGTACCAGAATCGCCTAAAATGGAGCTACAACAAGAAGATCAGACAACGCACTTTCCAAGTTGGTGATTTTGTGCTGAAAGAAAACCAAAAGAATGTGCCAAACCCGGATACAAAGGGAAAGTTTGAGCCCAACTGGTTGGGACCCTTTGTCATCACTACAAGTTATAAATCGGGGGCATATCAGTTGTCGACACCAGAAGGCGAGCCCCTGCAGGAGCCCATGAATAGCTCTCACCTCAAAAAGTTTTATGCCTAAATCTTGCAAGGTATAGAACCAGAAAATACAAAAATAATTAAAAAGTCCTGAAAAAATGGTTACCTTGATGAAAACCTGGCAAACAAGCGTCTTGGTGACAACAAAAAAAAAAATCAAAAATGCAAAAATCCAAAAAAAGAAAAAAAAATCAGAAAAGGGATTGAAAATAGCAAAAAGAAAAAAATTCATTTTCTAGTGAAAACCACTTCGGTGGCACTTTGGGCAAGTACCTTGGTGAAAACCTGGCAAACAGGCACCAAGTGTAAATAAAGCACCCTCCCCATCTACCAGGATTTGCACGACTCACTCATTCCATCGCATCTACAATCATCCATCCACCCATTCGCTCGCATCCATACCATAGCTTGAGCTGGTGTCCCTACCATATTCCACCATGGAACTACTTGGCATTCTTAAGGTCAATTTGTCCTGCCTTTATTGAAGTAGTCTATCACACCACATGGGGGCATGTTCCTATATCGGCATCGGATCTGATTCGTGTATATTCTCGTGATCTTCTTCAAAATCATTAAAAATTTCAAAAACATCCAAATCATCCAAAATCCAAAAACATGTCAAAAAATCAAAAAATCTTCAAAACAAATTCATCAGCAGTCAAGTCAAGTTTGTCACCTTGTCAAACTACATCGTCTCTGAGCTTGAACATAGGCAAGGTTGATCTTTGATCATCCCCCGATACAGTAAGGTCAGTCCTTTAGGCGTTCATCGCATTGGCAATCTGTTTGCCCATCTTTTCACATTTAGGTCAATCCTTTAGGCGTCTGTTGCATTGGCAATTTGTTTACCCATCTAGTCTGCATCTTAGGTGAGTCATTTACGCAATAAAAAGGGGCAATCCGTTTGTCCATCTCATCATCAAGTCAATTTTTCGTCTGAACTACGTCGTCTCTAAGCTTAAACGTAGGCAAGGCCATCCTTGATCGGCTCCCGAGACACAAAATCCAAAAACATTGAAAAATGTGAAAATACCAAAAACAGCCTCAAAATATCTGAAAAATCCAAAATGGTGCATCCATTTCATCTCGTTTTCATCTGTGATCATCTCACTCATAATAAAGTCAATCATCGCTATCACCCTTTGGTGAGTCAGTCAGAAGCAAGTTTAGCAGGTTCCAAAGTGAACGCTTAATCGTCAAAGTCTCAAGCCTAAGTCAGTAAGAAAGCAAGTTGATCAACTCAGAGTATCAATAGCTTATCACCCAATTAGTCCCATCAAAACCCTAATCACTACATGTCCTAGGATGAAGCTTTCCTATGATGGACATAAGCATCAGGTACCCCACAGTAGTTTAGCCTTGGCTAGCGGTATGAAGAACATTGGCTTGTTTGTTCACTTTATTTGGTCTTTTTTACTTATCTTATTTTGGGCTCATTCCAAGGACCTCTCGATGATGCCTAAACAAAATAGGTTTAGAGAGAAAGGAATGGGGCAATGATCATTATCTTTTTTATCTGTTGTGCTTGTTGGATACTCTTGTAAAATAACTTGGCGAATACTTGCTTTGTTGGGTCCGTCCTAGCAAGGTTTCCGTATGTCAAGTGTGAACAAGAGCACTCCTATCTGATTGTCGAGTCGGAGTCCATCACACTAGGTAAAACGTCATCTTGGTCCTTTATACCTTGATGCATCGTACCTATGTGTGTTATCAAACATAAAGCAATTGGCCCTTTGAAAATCCCAATTCCTAGCAATACATCATCATCATCGGTAATAATGTGAACTTGTGTGGATCCTCCTTCCATCCATCTTATTCTTCTTATTCTTCTATCTTTACTAACATTTCTATCTAAAGTTGGTGTTTTTTTTATCAAAATATACACGAAGCTACCCATGGCTGATGACTGTCTATACATCATCAGAATTGTCTACATCAAAGAATTATCTTTCGCCCGTTGATCAATAGAACCACTCCTCTCGCATTTTATCGTGATCTCGATCAGAAAATTGAATGTTTCCTCTCGATCTCTCGAGGGGGCAGTATACCAGCATAATCCTTTCGCTAGGGCAATGGTGGGGCATCTGAAAAAATTCGAAAAAATCCTAGACCTTTGATCACAGCAGTTTATTCTTTGAATCAATGCAACAAGTACATTGCTTCAAAGAGGGGCAAAATGTAGACATGGAAAGTATACATGCACCTGATTCTGATCCTACTAACATCGTTTCATCTTGAATCATACTCTCAGCTTATCAACACCTTTCATCCATTAATTAAATAAATCATTATTTATTTAATTAGGTCTTTCTCCTCTGGTGATTAAATTAATCAATTCAATTTAATTAATCATCTTTCCCTGTTTAATTAAATAAATTATTTTATTTAATTAAAATCTTTAAAGTCCTCCTATTAAATTAAACCTTATTTGATTTAATCTAACATATTCCTTCTTGATTAAATAAATCAAATCATTTATTTGATAAATCATTTCCTCTCAATTCTTGACTTAAATCAATTCATAAATCTAAGTCTAAATTGTCACATCATCTAATTCTTCATTAAGTTAATCAAAACCATGATTAAGTTAATCCCTCTCCTTAAAATCCTCTAGAGAATGCAAGTTACACAATAAATCAATTACTTTGATTTATTAATTCATCTATTTTCCCTCACAAAGCATCGAAAGGGAATATTCCCTTATTTGAATTCAAAAAGGCCAAGTGGACTTGGTCCTTCCAACAAGACATTCAATGCCTCTTACATGTCCTTGTGCATTGAGCCAAGTGACATTAAATCCATTTCTCTTTCCCTCTCACATGTCACATTCAAAATTCAAATTTGAATCTAATGGCATTTATCATGCACATTGACCAAAATGTGCTCATTCCTCAACCATTCACATCTTGACAAGTGACACTTGGCCATTGGATGTTGAATGATCCCACATTCATCCAAATCCCACATTCTTCCAATTTGGGAACCTATAAATGAGAGACTCTTCCTTTCATTCAAACATCCACAATTTGAGTAGACTTACTATGCTCAAATCCATCATCATCCACAATTCATATGCAAAGTTACTCTCTTCACATTGAGAGCTAATTTTGCCCATTGCACTCAATCATCCATCATTTTCATAAATTGTAACAAGGCTATGCTCAAATCTCTTTGGAGATTTGACCATTTCTTCATCAATCTACATTGCAACATAAGAATTGGGAAAGGGCCAATTGCTACACATCATTGGCACCAATTCCCCCATAAGATCATCATTCTATTGGCTAGATTAGGATTTTCTTTTATATTTGATTTTTTGTTCTTTTTTTCCTAATAATAGAATAAATAGGTGGATTTCATGGGGAATCTCTCAGTCTTGTATGCATTCTGATCTAACACTAACAATGTTTGTCATCTTTGTGCATTTGCAGGTTTAGGGGTTCACAATAAAATTCTAAAAAATGAGCCTTATAGTTGTGCAAAAACTTGCCAGAAGATAGGAACATGTGTTGGGGGAAAAAGATAAGTCTTTGCTTCACCTTACTGAATCAATCTCCTTTGGTCACGTCCAAAACAAATATGTCTATTTTTCAACCCTTTAACAAGCTCCAAAAAGGTGTTAGAGAGCTGAAAAATTCATGCCTTTAGCTTATGTATCATTAAAGCTCATAAAATAGCTCTTAGATGCTTGTAAAAAGGTTCAAATTACCCAAAACTATCTCCTAGATATGCTCAATTTGTTTGCACAACCCAACAACTTGCCTTAGATTCTTTGAATTTCCCCCTAGATGTTCTCAATTGTTGTCCCTTAACTGCTCATAGAAGCCCAAACTGCTCAATCTCTTCATAAATGCTATCACACTTATCCTTCACTTAGATCCTTCTTTAGCTCCGAAAATTTTAGAGCATGAAACAAAGTTTTGAAGCATCAAACTTGTGAAGTTTTCTCTCAAACCGCGAACTAGGTTTTCGTGAAATTTAATGATTTTTTTTCCTTCATGTCTCCTAATTTATGTCCAAAAATCTGAAGAACCTAGATTGTAATTTTTAAAATATGATGAAATCTTGACTGCTCCAACTAAAAAATATCTTACTTTTCTCATCATGCTCAGTCTTTATAAACTTCATAATTAAGCAAAATACATGTTTTCATTTAGCTAATAGATGAGACATTTTTTTGTCTCATCACTCTTTCTCTACATGCTTTGGAGTGGTTTGAAAATGTGATTCTTTTCTTGTGTGTGGATACATTGAGTGTTTTCTTAATAAGTACAATGTGCCTTGAAATCAAGTGAATGTGTGTGTTGTGAAAACTATCTTGTGGATATGAAAGAAATATGTTTGATTAGCATAAATGTTTGGGTGAAGGACTAGGTCCCCAAGTTTCATTATTACTGATAGAAACCCATATAAATATTAACTCGATAGAAATATAAATGTAAATGCGTGGTTGAGTGAATTTTGAGTGAAAAAATGTTGTGCTTGTGGTGCTAATGAATTGGACGATGTTTTCTTTGACATGTTGAGAATTGAGTAGACTTGATTGAGAAAATATTTTTATGAATGACATTAGTTAGAAAGATTCATTGTTAAGAAATTAGAATTAAGCTATCTTGTTTGAAATCAATGAGATGTTGATTTGATTATAGATAATGCATTATGTAAGTATGTGTTCTATGATACACCATCTTGGGAATGAGAATGTAATCCATGGATCTCACATGGTTAGTATATTTACCTTTGTATATCATTGAGATAAATTGGAATGTGTGGTGATGCTCACAATTTTACATTTATTGGAAAGAGTAACCCTAGAGGATGGTTCTTAAAAGATGAAATTTGGAAATAAATTTATTTTGTATTCCATGTGGATTTGCATACCCTGTAAAGGTGCTTATGTTGTGTATTGTGACAAGTTTTGTGGATAGACCAATTTGTAAGAATATGTGTGATTCGTTCATGTTTGACTCATATGAAATGGAGTGATAAAATCCATGATAATATAATGTGATATTCTCAAGGTTGTGTAAGTCTTTTTCTTGTATTAAATGTGTACCCCTAGTATATGGTTCCCCTATAGGAGAGAGAACCTACTAGTGAAATTAGGGGTTGAGAGATGGAGAACACCCATCAAAATCTTAGGAATTTGAATGGATTTTAGTTCCCACAAGTCTCCCCCACACTCTTGAATCACGCTAGTTGATTCATTATGAAAACCCATTTCCTTGATGTTTACCTATGGGCTGATGATGGACCTAAGTGTACCTTTGGAGATCTATTATTGGTGATTAAGTTATTACATGAGCTCTATGTGGTTTGAGACCACTATGGGTAGAGACCATTTTTCAGCATGCTATTACATTTTGTGGTTTGAGACCACTATTCCCCTCCTCCCCCTTAGGTGATTTATTTTAAGTCACATGGTGATTGTGATGTGAAATTCGTTAAATTGTTGGACACATTTATTTATTTATGATACTTTTTATTTGACTGATTAAGCCAACAGTGTTGAAAATACTTAAAGTTATTTAATTGATAAGATTTTGAAATATCATTTTGCCTCAAGGACTTATTTAATTTCATTTTTGAATTAAGATTGGAATGTTGTAATGTAGCTACAATTGATTTTTATCTTTTGAATTTATCCTTTTTTCATTTTTATGGAAAATTTATTGAAATATTTGGTTTGATCTTATGTTACTTAGTTTGAGGCTTTACTTGTTATTTGCAAACTACTGGGTTGTGTAGTAATGTAATGATGTGAAACTTCATACTCATGAGGGGTCCCTGATAGGATGTATGGGGGGAGTAGATGGCCTGGAGAATTATTGTTAAAGGGGTTAATGAGACCAGTATGGGATGGTTATAAACTATTTCCCCTAGATCTATCTAATTTTTATGTGGCACTTTAATACTATGCATTCTCAGAGGAGAATTTTGGACATTGGTCATCCTCATCCCTCATCCCATTGTGTGAGTTCATGATGTGTTAAATGCGAGTTCAAGTTATGTGATGTATAAATAATGAGATATGTCGATGGGATGTATATGAATATTGAGATAAGTTTTGGAAATTCCAGAATTGATCGAGATATATTGATAAGATATTGGAATTTTTAGTTAATTAAAGTGATATATATGTTCTAGCATGTATTAATATGATTTTGAACCAATATGGTTTTCTAAAACTCTTGTTGCTTGAAAGAAATATGTTGAATGATAAAGGTGTTGGTGTGATTTTTATTTATACCTGTGTAACTCCATTTGGAATAACGTGTTTGTTAATTTTTGAGCTTAATGGCTAATGTAAAATCTTTGTATTCAAATTTAAAATGAGTCAAAATTCTTGTTGTTGGATTTTTTCGTTGCATTATGTTTATGTCTGATGTGTGGGAATTCATTCCCAAACCTTAGTAACTTCCATGAGGAAGTTTAAACTAATGGGAGGGGAATGTAAGGCCCCTCTCTCCATACAACAATTATAAATCCTTGTGTTGGTTGGCTAGTTATGGTATCATTTTATTATATAAGATAGCGCCAATAGTTAATGTGCCATTTTAGTTTTCAATAATAATTAGAATGTTATTTAGATTCATGTGTATTGCTATAATGAGGCTAAGTTACCAATGCTTAAGGACTTCCAAGAGGAAGTCAATATAAGGGGGGAGAATGTAAGGCCACCTAGCCCACTCCCTATAGTGCATCTAAGGATCTTCTAGTATCTAGTAATAAATAATTTTGTGCATAGAGTTCACAAAATTCATGATAGATTTATTTGTCAATTATAGATTTAAACCTCTATCAATATAGTCATTCAACAAATAATAACAAAATTATTTTAGAACTCTAACCATTATCATGAGACAACTTGCCCTTAGTGTAAGACCCTACTTCGTATGTACTTAATACAACCACAAATTGTTATGTGTTTTTCTCGAATTGATGATTAAATGTATTGTGGATAATAAATAAGGTGATATTTTGGCAATATTCTTGCATATCGTTTTGACATTATGTTTTATCTTCATTACCATTGAAGTGTATTGCACTCGTATACCGTGGAATGCAAATTAGATTCTAAATGGATTATTATATAGTTAAAGCTTAGAATGTTCAACTAACAGATTAATGTGATACAAAATTGATACTTATGATCACGTTGGTAATGTACAGTAAGGCAACGTTGTTAGCATGAGAAAGGAAAACCATCAAGAGTGAATCAAAAGACTACTTCATGAAATATAAATTTGACCCCATTCGAGGCCTAGAAACAAGTGGAGTTAATGTATTGGAGGACTAAGGGTGTGAGGGCATTTAGTTGGGATTCATGTGAGGTGTAAGTGGGGATTAGATCTTGGAAACCCCTAGCTAAGTTTGAAACTCGGATGGAACCTTGAGTGGGATTTTAATGAGAGTTGTTGGTCAAATTTTTGGGTTAGGGTGCAAAAATAAACCCCCTAGGGTCTATACCATAGTGGTAGGGGTCAATTAGGCATACAATAGTGCTCCAAAGACATGATTTGACCCCTGAAAAGTCCTCATAATGATGAGTGACGAATTTTGAGGAGAGGATGGGGTGGAAAGATGGAGGGGTTGTCCAAGTGCATGTATTTTATTTGATAAGGAAAATACCCTCATTTATGAAGGAAAGTACACTCCACACATCCCCATCCAAGAGTTGCAAGTTGAAACTTCTATATATTTTGAAGGAGAACAATGAGTGGGGGTGTTACCCACTTCTCTTTTTTGGAGAACTTTGTGAATATGGTAGAAAGAATAAGAAGATGAGAGAGGGAACTCTTTTGGGGGAGATAGTGATCTGTAAATGGCTTGGCTTGGAGAGGAAGGAAGGAGGAGAAAGTTTAGTCCCTTCCTACAGAGAAAAAAGAGATAAGTTTCTCCTTTCTATTTCTATTTCCCTTGTTTGTTGTTGTAGGAAGGTGACATATTGTTTGAATCATGGTTGAAAATAGAAAATAGAAAATTTAGATGTAGGAAAATTTGTGCTATGTCATTCATATCTCTTTGTTTTAAAAAAAAAAGAAATATACATATACTTGAAAGAGACTCCATTCATCATCTTGGAGCTAGAAGAAATCCTTGCTCGGGGGAATGGCTAGAGCCCACGAGGCTCCATGACGCCATTATGGTAGGGTGGAGAGCAAGCCTTAACTAGTTGTGTGTGTCCTTGTATTTCTTTAAAAAAAAATGTTGTGTTATGGAAAGTTAATCTTATTATGCAACATGGGAGAGAATGGAAAGAGTAGAGTTTATTTTGGATTTGCATGTTAGTTGTTTCGTTCTTGAGTATCAAGTGAATTATGAGAAATTTACATGAGGAAACTATATCTTGTTATGGGGGAAGGGAAAATCCTCTGTGGACCTATCTTGTACCCTAAAAAGAAAGGATATGCATTTAGGCCTCCAACCCTCTATTACTGTAAGACTAAAGAACAGTTAAAATAAACTTTGTGAGATATTTTACAAGGGCAGTTGGCTCCTATCGGGAGGATCAAGTTTAAAGGAAACTCCATTATAGTTACTACTGAAATAAATGTGTCTTGAATGATTTTTTTTATTGTAGTTTTCCTGAAAACAAGTGGCATCGGTTGAATTTTGCTTATGTTGTAACAGTAATACAACTAAATTATTTCTGCTCCAAAACATACACCAAAAATCCATTATCCCAGTTTATTATCTGAAAAAAAAAAATAGAATGTGTATGGTGATAAATCAATTGGGTATGCATGCACACAGTTCCCTCTTGTTGTTGAAACAATGTTTAGTGTATTCTTTTTATTTAGAGATTTGTTGTTTTATAGGGGAAAGAAAAAAAAGAAAAAGAAAGATAAAGAAGACTTATTGTTTTTGTATACTTCAATCTTGCTAGATCTGAAGTCATCCGTATGGCTAAGAAAGAAAAACAAACAAACAAGAGCACGTTATATGTGATAAGAGATCTAGAAAATTATGATGGGTAGAGTTGACTATAAATGCATCCCCGTAAACATTATCTAAAAACAAGCCCCTTGTGATCCTTGTAAAACCCGACAAAAGAGAAGAACCACCAAATGAACGGAGTAATGCTTATCAAGGCTAAGTAGACCCTGTGCACCTGTGCATCCTGCAATAGCGACAAAGAATAAGGAAATGAAACAATATCTATAAGACCTTGCATATCTAGTAATCGCCTTCCACACAAAAGCACCGCCCACCACACAATATAATAGGTTTAACGTTCCTCGAGCAATCAACTGGTAGTATCAGAATGTAAGGGAGTGTATCAGGCATCCACCTTGGTAGGGATCAGAATAGCAAGAACTCTATCATCAAGCATTCGAAAACATTGGACATTCACCTCTGGCAATATCAAAAATCAAGAGACTCATAATGAATCAAAAATGAGATTATCTACTGAATCTCCTTGTAACATTATGACAATAGAACAAATGCCCTAAAGTAAATGTTGTGTAGACGTCATTGATTGGCCTTACTTCAGCTTCTATCACGCTAGGTCAAGGGTTTACAAGATTAGTAAGGCTGATCTCTGGTCTTGAGTAGTCAAATTGTAGAAGGAACGAAGTTATGTTTTCCTCCTGCTTACGGCTGTTTAGAAAATGGCTCGTGATTGAAGTAATTGCCAAGGTAATGGTCCATGCCAGATTAAATGCAAGCTCCACATGATTTTGGAAATCGAATCCATCAGTTGCAGGTTAGGTTGCACCTATTGGTGACTCCAGCTCTCGTCAGTATTGTAATTAATTGTTTGGCAGAGTGGTAGTTAACCTGTTCGCTATTATCATAGAGTCAATCTGCAAGAACACATAGTCCTTGTCTTATGCGTGGATTTGATGTATATGTAGAGTAGTTGTATGGTAGATTTGGTGTCATTGATTAGTATCCTCCTAGCTTCTTCGTGCCATTTATAAACACTACCATTACTGCTAGTCGCTAAAAAAATTTAAAAAATAAATAAAAGAATCTGCCCACATCTTAGAAGGTACACAGCGAGATATCTAAATTATATGAGTGCAAATCACGTCTCTTATAGGAAACTAGATTTTCTCGATTTAAATTCTTTATAACAGCATGAATGATATCATTATGGTCAGTGCTTTTATGGGTTATTTGGGAAGGACGTTTCTTCTAAATCTATCTCATCAACAATAAATTGATCATGACCTTGGGTGATTTCATGGTATCATGTTTGGAAGAGACAGTGGTGATCCTTTCATACTGACACAAGTGTTGAAGCAAATATCGTAGCTGTAGAGGAGGGGGGGTGACAAGAAAAAAAAATAGTTACCTAAAGATAATGGCATTAAATTCAGAGCTATCTAGTCTGCTGGTGAGTGCCCGACTAATTTGCAACCAAATATAAAGAAACTCTCACCACAGCCTTTGTATTGATTGACAATATCTATTATATGCATGTTAATTCTCAAACTAGATTTCTATATACTTAACCAATCTGCAAGATAATTATCATTTTTGCCAGCCAAATATAGAATTCTTCCATTCTAGTTAATACCATTTCAATCACTCAATTATTATTTTTATTTAGATACTAATTGATTTCTATTGATTTGCTACCTTTTAGAATGTAATTCAAATTGCCACATTAGTAGTGATCTTCAGAATTACTGTAATAATGGTTGTATAGTAGTAATGTAACCGCCTTTTAAATGAAATTTATTTACCGTCTCAAATAAATGCTCATTACCAGTAGCTTAGCAATGTAACCATTTCTTTAAATAAAATTTGTTACCATATCAAGTAAATGCTCATTACCAGTAGCTACGCTTAAAATATAACTACCTTTTAATAATATCTTTGATTTACCCCAAATAATAGTATTGTTGCACATGTTATTCCTTTTTGTGAATCTCTATAAGCAATTTTGACAGTAAGTAAATAATAGTAGTTGACAATAATTGTATTTCAATTGTGGTGGAAAAATGGGTAAGTAATAATAATATTATTATAAGTTTATTTAGGAATATTATAGTGACATTATGTTATGATTAATAAAATTATTATACTGATAAAATAAAATTGTATTAGCAATAGTAAAATAATTTTGGGATTAAAGATTAATCTTATTAATTGATTGGTAATGATAAAAAGATTATTGATAATATGAGAGAATAAAAATATTAATACGGGATTCAGCAATAAAAGAATGATATTGAAATGATGTTAATTTTATTATTACTATATATATATATATAATCTTAACAAATAAGATTGGAAACAATATAATAATAATAATAATAATATTAAAGGATTAATGTTAACATGAATATCATTGATTATAATTTTAGTTTTCATCCTATTATTATTAAAATTAAAAAGGGAAACTAGAGTAAGAATAAATAAACTAAAATAAATGAACATCATTTTATCTTTTAAATTTTAGTCATGTGGATTAAATAAAGAAGTAATTTTAAAAAGAATTATACAAGTTAAATGAATATTATTACAATAAAATGACATGTCAAAAGGGTTTATTCTATTTATTTTATAGCAATATTGACATAATAGGTTAATTAGCAGTAAATTAAAGAGTGAATTAGTGATAATAGAAATTTAAACTATTGATAGTAAGAGTGTTATTAAAAGAGGTATTAAAGTTACATTTAATATTGGTATTAAGAAACATTTTGATTTAAGTAAAATAATAGTATAAAACAACATAATAATGATAATATTAGTGATAAAATTAGTAATTTATTAAAGGGTCATATTGTATTAGGATAGAGTTAATGGAAACATTATTTATAGAAATATTATTTTTGGTTTGGTTAAATAGTAATAAAATTACTATTGTAATGGATGGGTAAATATTATTGTTACTATGGTTAAATAAGGATAATGTGATCAATGTTAAATTGAGGTAATATTATTATGTTGGCTAAATAAAAGAAATAATGTTATTATAACAATTGGAGAGTTCACCTTAATATTATTATTAGGTTTAATGTAAAGTGTGGTAAAAATGTTAAAACAAGATATAATGATGACATTATTATTCGTTATCATTATTATTTAGAAAATTTTATACAACTCATAACAATACTATCATCAAAGAGTGTTCACTTTCGAAACTTTACTAATGGGAATATAAAATATTAATAAGTGAAGTAATATACTTATTCTATTATTTATAGAAAATTTGTTTAATTATTCTTTCACGTATTATTCTTCCATGTAAACCCAAATTTATTGAGAAGGTTGTAATGATATCAAAGTTTCTATTTTAAAGAAACTCCTTATGAAAACTTATAACCTATAACTAAAGATTAGTAAGAAGATATTTTTTATAATATAGTAGATAATATCCAAGTTTAGAAGTAGGTTTTGATAAGAAATCAATAAAGCTTAACAAAAGAATAGATTAGAACTATTAGTATCATTCCATGCAAGTAAGAAAAAAAAAAGCAACAATAATAGAAAGATCCCTGTAATACAAAGGGTATTGTATATATCAATAAATTCAGCATGCAAACACAAGGCTAAAAAAACAAATATTGTTTTCCTTTCTGCTTTCCTTTCATGGAAACGCAACCTACATCTTTAAAGAAATCACGCTATAGCTCTTAGTCTGGGTATAGATAAGAGAGAGAATTCATTTTTTGAGAGGGAGCTTAAGAAGAATGGACTATGGATTTACAGGGGGATAATTGATAATGATTTTGTTTTGGAAGTGCAACTGTGAATATGAAGTGGTTGAATGGGGATTGCAAATAGAAGCATTACAGATAAGTACATTTGTTGCTAGTTTTTGTGTTGTAATTTTTAGTAAATAATAGTATTTGAAATATCGAATTCAATTGACAAACTCTTAAATTTTGGACATGAGAATTTGAAAAGATCTCTATTACATGTATAGGTGAATCTATAAATGAGGCTGGAGATTTCATGGCATATATTATAGCATCTGTTTGTATGTTATTTCCTCGTTCTCTAATTGTATTGGCAGATAAGGTTAAATTGTTCATGAGAGCCTTCAAAGATATACATAATTTTGTCGGCTGGCAATGGCTATGTTTGAGTCCCATTCAAAAATTAAACTTAAATTTTCTATAGTGGAGTCTTAGACAATCAAGAAGGAATACGTTTTCAGCCTTAATTTAAAAAGGAAAATCACATACCAAAACTAATGATAACCGTACTTTCCAGTAATAACTATAATTTTTAAGAAGTCAGATCGATAATCTACATCTATACTCCCAAGATGGTACTGGAACCTTGTGCAATCGTTTCATTTCATGGGATGACATATTTTGTGAATTCTATCAACCAGTTTGAAATCCATTCCATATTTTTATTTGTACAACCAATTGCCCATGTCCTGCAATCAATTAATTGAATGAGATTACACCCCTTGGGGGCGTGGTCATATACAAATTCTATGCTTCCACAATCTGCATGTACAGTTGTATATGTTTTGATCTTGTCAAACAAATTTATTTGAATACTTATAACATCCTCCCACTTAATCCATTTTATAATTATCCTACAGTCATAACAGTCAAGTTATGTCCTATCTAACAATTGGCGTGCCTTTTCCCTATGCTCTTTTGTCTTGGTTAAACATATTGCTTTCTTAGAGAAATTGAAACTCTATGAAGTGTTTTCTTGAACTCACTTTTTATGATATATTGGAAACGTAAAAACTTACAACGTTGGTTAATTCTTATTGTTGTTACAAACTGCCCACAAATGCTAATATATAGTTGAAACATACCAATGTAGAACCACTATCCTTCATGATTGATTCATGTATTTTTCTGCTCTATCTTAAAAATAGCCTTATACGTTGCCCCAGGCCCTTAGGAATGATGATAAAGGTGAAAATTGTCTAAAGAGAAATGAAGCAAAATAACCATTAAGGCAGCAAACTGTATCTGAAACTTCATAACAGTTAAACAAATATATAGTTTGAAAAAGGCAGTATTTCTGATGGCATTCTCCTAAAAATTTCCATAAGGTATCATTGTCAGCAATAATTCATTGTTAATTATCTATCCTTTACTCTTCCTTGGCTAAACATAGTAACTTGATAATATAAGATATTCTTTCTCTCAATTATCAAGTTACTACCATTTGTCAAGTATAGAAACTGTTTTATAACTAATAGTATTTAATGCTTGGAATAATATGTTCTGTCTTCAACCAGTAAATCAATACCAATTTTAAAGAAAACATTTTTTTATGGAATAGTAAATTAACATGGTTACAGGATTAAGGGATGATGTGAAACCTTAGTTTATCGAGAAGAACTATATAGAGGTTGGGTTTGTATTTGATAATGTTACTTGGGTTAAAGATTGATAAGCGTTGTAAATGGATTGATTTTAGTTTAAGATTTCACAAAGCCATTCTACACTAAAATACAATATTAAGACAATCAAGGACACTTTTATAGTTGATGATATTTCTGTTATTCGAGGTAGAAAAATAATATTTTGAGATGCAGAAAAAATTGCTCATACACATTTGGGATTCATTCTAAACTATTTTTGGGTTTTATTCCTTGTTTTCTTCTCTTTCCGACCCATATTGAAATTTTAATTTTGATTAAAAGATGTAAAATTTATGATTGTTCAAACTCTGTCTTTTTTCTGCTGAAATCAGCAAGTTAAAAATTGTTGGGTAATTTGAGTATTATGGTTTGTTTATTTTTTTGAATAAAATTGTTTTGTATTATCATTATAATGATCATGATGGTTACTAATTTAATCTTAGAGACCTTATGGTTAGGTTATTGTTATATTAGTATCATTTCGTATAGAAATTAATTTGTTATATTCATATAGTATTAAATAGACATTGAAATGTTACTAATTAGTATATCATAATTAATTCTATTGTATTATTTTTTACACTAATTTAAGGTGTAATTGATCTTTAGTTAGGATGAAACTATGTTCAACAAATAATTACGCCAAAGCCGTGTCCCTATATGAACTTTCCAAGTTCATTTTCTCTTTCAATGGTTGAAACGTAACAAGAAGCGCTGGTTGACAGTGAAACAAATCTCAGCCATCCATCATTTTTCGCCATTTTTCAACTGTTGACAGTGAAACTAGGAGACCCTTCATCATTTTTCGCCATTTTTCGGCTATTGACAGTGAAACTGGGAGACCCTCGTCAAAAACAAACCTTGCATCTATATCAATGCAAGATGATTGTGAACATCTTGTTTGTTTATTGCATTACTTCAGGTTATTCGACACATTTGACAGACTGTAGACTACTTGTCCAATCACACACAAATACAACAAAAATAACGTGGATTAGAAGTATTGCATCGAGAACAGCCAGTCAGAAAATATTTAAATAACCTTGGCGTGAATGTTGTGCAATGGGCATGTGCGGTGAGATTTTGACGGAGGTAATGATTTGGAAGGCACATGAGACAACGCTGAAGCTCATTTTCATTTTATTTTTATAGAGCCAAACATGAGACAAGGGTCCTTCGCCTTGGTTGTGGCTATACAACCCCGAGAATGCACCCGTTGATGCATGGCTTTCCCCCATCCACCATGCATCATGCCACAACCGCCAAGACAACAGTTTCAGAAGGCCTCAGGGAGTCAGGATGACCGAATGGTTACCACTATCCACGCCAATTTACTATCACCAATTAACTGCCCAATACACGTCAGTAAACTATTGAATACGCCAGTTCAACGCTAGATAACCACTGGCAAAAACTTTACATGCTTCCACAGTAATGTGATAACCACTTATAGTGCAGATGTGGGCCCCTTTCTCTAGCGAGCATCTATTTTTGTTCCCGTTCAAACAGTAATCGACATAAATTTGAAATCCAAACTATTCCCGCATGAAAGTCCATGGATGTGTTTGATCGCATAAAACAAGACGTCAGAACAACAAGGTATGAGAAGCAGAAAAATGGTTGATGCAGTAGCGACATTGGGATCTTCCGAACAGGGTATGGAGAGCCATCAAATCGTAATGGTTGGGAGATTATTGTTAACTATACAGTCAAAAATATTCTGGTGGACATGTATGCAAAATGTGGCAGCATAGACAAGACAGGCGAACTGTTTGAGCAGATGCCTCAAAGAAATGTGGTCGCATGGACGCTATGATTGCAGGATATGCACAAAATGCATTTGGTGAAAAGGATTAAGAAACTTTCAATCAAATGCGCTTCACAGGTGTAAAGACAGACAACACAACTGTTGGCAACATCCTCCCAACCTAGGCCAAATTGGGAGCATTGGAACAAGGTATGGACATACATCAAAGCACAAAGGATAGAGGAATTTTATGTAGCTGCAACTTTCCTAGTAGAAGTGTATTAAGCATAGAGAAGGCTCACATATATTTGACAAAATGCCTCCCAAGAATTGTTTGACAGAATTTTGTGATTGCAAGATATGCAAAATGTGGAAGCATAGACAAGGCATGTAAACTGGTTGACAAAATGCCAAAAAGAAATATGTTCTCAACTCCCTGATTGAAGCATAGTAGCATAGTGGATTTGTTCAAAATGATTTAGAAACTTGCAACCAAATGCAATTGGGGGGTGTAAAGCTAGACTACAACCATCGCCAACATCCTCCCAGCCCATACCAAATGGGAGCTTTGGAATAGGGTATGAACATAAAATATTAGAATCTTAGATTATCCAAGTTTTTACATTAACAATGATAAATAAAGCCAATAAATGAAAGAGAAACTCTAAAAAAAAATTCTTATATTCAATGGGTTTGGAATACATAAAAATAAGTTGCAGGAATAACATAAACATCAACAACTATAGAACCAATAAACTAAAATTGTTATGCTTAAATCCACAACAAACAATTTTAGAAAGCACAAACTTGAATATTTGGAATCTTGCAACTTTAAAAGCTCATTCATAACCTTTGAGTGAGATTGTCCTTCAAGGCCAATGGAATATCATCAGCTCTTATATTAATTGTATCACATTTTATAACAATATCTTATAACATAAGTAGCTCAGAGTAGGCATGATTTTGATTAAGGTTTTGATTCTAAAATTTCTTAGTATAAATTTGCATGATTACTTTTAGACTAACCCATATACAAGATAAGACACAATAATGATAATAATACTAAAAACATGATTAGAAAGAACCATAATTTAATTTAACATCTTATGCCAACGAATTTAGATTACATTTTAATTTAAAGTTTAGATTGTCTAGAAATTATAGCCTTACGAATTGATACCTACAATCATGATATTCAACAATACTTTTTGTGTAGAAGTACAACTAGTGATAGGGACCCTTAATCAACCAGCGACTGTATAATTTCAGAAAAAAATAGATTAGTGGCTAGCAATAGTGAATGGATGGCTAAATAAGAATAGGAAGAGAAAGTAAGTGTTGACAAGGAGGGCATGTGTCATGAGTTTGGGATAGCATGAGAAACCCAACTAGAAGATGTAAACAATAAATCGGAGTTATAAAATAGTGCACCCAAAGTAAATATGACTAGATATAAGAGAATTATAGAGGATATGGAATAGAGATCCAATTTATTTTCTTAGTTAAATGATTGACATATAAATAAATTGACTACAAAAATTTATGGGTAGAAACCTTGAGAGAATGAAATGATTTAAGATCATGAAGAGACCATAGATGGAATTCAAATAAGTTGACAAACAAAAAAACTTGATGAATAAAATCTAAGGATAGAGGATTGAGAAACTATATTTAAGTATTAATATAGATTGGTCACTAAAGGATACTAATCTAATGATATTTGTGTGTAAGAAGGGTGTTGATTATCTAAAATATTTAATTTATAAAAGAAGGAGAATGAAGTATCTAGTGAAGGATTTACTGAGGTATGTTCTCGGGTAGTATCTAATAATCAAGAATTACTAGGTCAAACCAATAGTTGTAATAATTAATGTCTTATGATTTAGAGTCTAGTAGATAAATTCCCATGAGATTGTATACTTTGTGTATTGTACTAAAGCACGTTAGCCAATAAAAAGGATGTATTTGTGATTTGCATGGTAAAAAAAAAACTAATAAATAATTAATCACGATCCTCATTATATTGTATCTATTCACTCAATAATGGAGACTAGACATAAACAATCATTCTTATGGTGAATATTTATCTTCTTAGTAGATTTATATATCCTAAATAATGGTCATTCTATGAGTGTAGAATGTTGGTTATACTAGTTATAGCTAGCTGGTGTTGACCTATCTAGGTGTTTCAACTATTGGCTAGTGATTGACCCCATTAGAGTTGTTGTAGTTCTTTATATATGTAAATGTGAGTCTAGTTAATTCAATAGATAAGGTCTTGTAGAAGAAATTTCACTAGTATGTCTAGTAGATCCTATGCATGATAGCCAAATATCTATAATGTATGAAGTAAATAATACTTATAATTAATTCAATTCTTGATAATAATTTGATTTAGAGAAGACTATATGGCCAAATCCATATAGCTTTCCATCACCCCATAAAACTATATGCTTTGTTGTGAGGGTGACCAAGTGTAATAATAGACTGTATGGTTGGATTATCCCTTGAATTTTATCAACCTTAATCTTATGGTGGCCATAATTAAGTGAAATATAATCCCTTACATAAATTATTTAATTGAAGGCTAGTTACGACTTATTCACTATATGCATTATTAATAGTAAACTCCCATATTGATCCTATTTGATTTTAATAGGCACATAGGGTACTAAGCATTAAAACTAATACTAATAGATCCTAGAGATTGTCACATTGTCATTTGATGGAGAATTAAAAAATGGATGATCTTTATATTCTTGTATAAAATTTGATATTTTTGATTGTAAGCTAGCGATATTAATTTTGGTAGCTTGATAATATGGACCTTAAGTTGAGTTTTGATCCTTAGTGTTCACATGTAATTAAGTTTCATTTTACCAATTCAAAGGAATTCCTGTTATTTTAATATTCATTAATGAATGGATAACGAGCATCTCACTCCATGTACAATAATTGGAATTTGATTAGAGTTGTGTCATCACATGGAGGGATTAATAAAAATTTTAATTATTTTATTAAGATTTTATAATGCTAGTTGCATATTAGTGTTCAAGGAATCCTTATTACTGATGTCATAAGATTTCACTATAATGCAATTATGATTGTGTGTGTGTCTAGTGTGTAATGTCACATAGTCAAATAATTAACTTAGATCCTTCATATTGTTTCCTAATTTAGGACTAAGATAAGATATCAATCATTAATGTGTAAACTAAAAGCTTAGGGAACCAATCAAAGCCTCATTGCTAAGGGACGAAGCTAAAATCATGTTTAGGTTTGAATATTTCCTTCATAAGCTTATTTCAAAGAATAATTAGACCCCTTGAATATTTATACACTTCAAACAAAATGGTATCATGTTGGAAGATGTTATGCCCTTATGATGATATTTTATCTTTTTTAATTTATTTTTGTTGTTTTTATGATTACATAAAGTGTAATTTTTTAAAGAGAATGGTGGTCATTGATCAAGTGTTTTAATCCAATGGCTTATATATCTTTATTCATTATCAAAGCACATGAATCGATCATCTAATCTTCACTTGATCCTAGATAGTTATTGGAAATACTAAGCAACCTCATGAAATCTATCAAGGATCTCATGCACCATTAGATGACCCTCACTTTCATTCTTTCAACTATGTAGATGCCAGTTATGGTCAGATGTGAAATAATGCTTGTAAGTAGATCTTCAATGCTACATCCACTATCTTAGCTAAACAATATGCATGAATGCACTAAACCCCTGACATGACAAAATGATGTTGAATTGCTGCAATAAACTCTTGATAATATGCCTTTGAATGCCTTTGGAATGCTCTTGTGAACTCTATAATGCTCTCGTGAATGTACTCTTGAGTGCTCATGAAGATCTAAGATGAAACTAGGTGAATTAACCCTTATTTATACTAAATTTAGAGATTAACTTCGAAATTCAAATAATTCAAGCCGACCTCAAATTTGGGTATTAAAATCATAAGGATCCTGCCACAATTAAATTCAAAAATGGGTGTCCTATTAAGGGAGGACCCATTTGCCACTAAAGGCGAATGGGTCCTGGCACAAGTTTCTAGGACCATGCTTCATGGGGATGAAATAACATCAAAAACCCACCTCAAAAATGTAAAGAAAGGGGTGTCATATGTGGTGAGGACTCATTTTACATTAAAGGTGAATGGGTCCTAGCAACATTTTTTAGGACACCAAATTTTCCAAATTAAATGTCATACAATATCATTATTGGGTGTCAGAATAGATCCTTGAAAAGAGGGCTTGAATTTGAATTAAAGGGCCAATTAAGCTCTAATTAACCACAATTAATTAATGAAACCCTAGATAAGTGTGAAAGTGTAATACAACACTTTACAACACCCTAAATAAGGTATATTTAAGTAGATTTAGTTAAAAAGGGCCCTAGATTAATGTGAATGTGTACAACACATTTCAACATTGAATCAAGGCATAATTAGGTAAATATTATATCAGTTATTCCCAAATCAAGTAAGGAAAAAGGGATACTTTTTCCATTACTACACGATTAGTTTCACACTTTATTCTTTGATTTACAATACAAAGGCAATAATTATTCTTCATATTAAGATTGCCTCATCATGTGTTTCCTTTGTGACTCATTGGAAATTGTGTACATATTGAAATTACCACTTAACAGATCTTAAAAACAATTAAACAAGGGATTCAAAATATTACAAAATATAATAAACTAAATATAAATTCAATATATATATAGCAGATAGGCTACATATAGTGTGAGATTTGAGCCCTATACAAGTCTCACACCTACAAACCATTATTGAGTCATCAGAAAACGCGTTTTAGCTATCTGGTAAACCAATTGTTGTTTAATGGTAAAAGCCTCCAAAATCTCACTTATCACATAAAAGCTAGATAAATAATGATTTGACAACTAGATGGGAACATTCTATTTCCATTTTTAGTTTTTTTTATCAATTTGATAGTAACATAATCCTTGAACCTCCTTAATTGCAAGTTTTAGTTAAAGTAGATAGTAATGAAAATAAAAATTTAAAAAAAAATAATAATATTATGTTAATATATATTTGAATAAAAAATTATTACATTTAAAATATTAATACAATTTTGATCCAAAAAATATAATTATATTATTACAAACAATATGAATATTAATTTTCTATACACATTTCAATTATATTATATTTAATTTTTGTTTGCATTGTACTTTAGAATAATTGGTTTATGTATTTCTCCAATTTAATAATGTAATTACATAATGTAAATAATTTGATATTTAATAATTATATAGTCAAAAAAATGTAATAAATGACTAAATATTAGTAAAAACATATACAATATTAAACTATATTATATTCAATTCTATTAAATTTAAAAATATATAGTTTTTCCAGTTTATTTTATATTTTTTCTTACATTAATTATAGATTTCACAATTAACTATATTCCATATTTATTTGTTATATATTTTAAATTATATTTTCTTTGTTAAATTTTATATTTATTGTATTCTATATTTTTTTATTGAGGTGTATATTTTATATTTTATTGACCGATTTTTTTTTAGATTTATAATTCAAAATTTAACTTTATATTTTATATTATATAATGTATTTTGCAATTTGTATTTTACATAAAAATTTGCATGTCAATTATTTAAAAAAGAAATTGTATCCATTTTCTTTTAAAAAATCAATAATTTTATTTTTAATATTTAACATTAAATCTTAAATTTAATTGTTACATTTTATATTTATCTTAGCATTTTAAATTGATTTTATTTTTTAATATTTTCATTAAATCATATATTGAAAATTAAATCTATATTTTATATTTCATATTTCATATTATAAATAAATAAAATAAATCTAAAATAAATGTTGAATAAAAATTTAAAAAATTATATTTTAAATTTCATATGAGTTAAAAAGTTAAACCAAATCAAAAAAATTCAAAAAAAAAGCTTTCTAATCCCCATAACACGAAACTTATATGCATTAACATTTATTTTTTTAAATATGAAATAATCCACTTCGACTTTGAATCCACTCCCCACTCTTGAAAATATTAAAATGTAGGTGGGATTTAAAAATCACTATTAGGTAAATTATAAAGCCATATGCATTAAAACAAAGACGAAAAAAACTTTAAATAAATTTATGCACATTTTGACAACTTTAAATGAACTGCGGTGACTGCCCAATTTACGGACAATGCTCGAATCAATGAACAGTGATATACATCATGCATGAGGATGCATGTATGGGTGCATCCTAGGGGCTCGATAGACGTTGTCCTTCACCTTAGCTTTCCAGTGATGAGGTCCATGCAAATTTGGCTTAGAACATGCTATCTTCAAACGATGGAGTATGAATGTCCTTTAATCTAATCTAGAAACCATTACAACAATAAGTAAATACAATTTTAATTGTTTTTACTTAATTAAAGTGTTTTAATTTTTATTTTATTTTTAATTTTGGAAGAGTTTTAAAAGAAACAAATAGGAAAATCAGGTTAAAGAAATAAAATTTAATATAACTTATTAAAAATCAATAAAAAAATTTAAATTTAATATCATTTATTAATCTTAGATTAATTAGTTAAAACTAATAATTAATATATATATTTTTAATAATAAAAGATTTATTTTAAGATATTTTTGTTGCATATTATATTTGTGATAAAAAACTATAAATAAGATTTTTTAAGTCATATCTAATTTTGTGGAACTGATCTCCATAATTGTATTAATGCACTCTATCTATGAAAATGAACTATTTGTGTGGAAATAAATTTTGCCTGTCTAAATATCTAGAATTTATTCACCTCATTGCATGGAATTTGTATCTAAGAAATAAACATTGTTAATAAAAACCTTTGAAAGTTTGCTAGGCAATGGTCTTCCCATGTAGTCAAACCCTTCGAGTATGATTTAACAATTTTGAGCAAGGATCAAAGACAAAGAGGAACCAAGAAAGATGTTATATTTTGTCTCTAAGTGCATATGTTGGTCTAAGTTGATGATACACTGAATAATATGATGTTTCAAATAATATTGAGCTATGTGATACTCAAACGGATCGCAAATTCCCAAAAGTGATTTAAGTGGATTCCCCCCTCTATATTTTATGGATTTTAATAACACACCAAAGAAAAAAAAGTACAATATTGAGTAAAAAGACATCTTCTCTTTAAAAGAACAAGTTGGATCTATTTCTCTCCTATCTCTATCTCTCTTTCTCTCTCTCACTCCCTCTCTCTCACCCCCTTTATCTTTCCCAAGTTATATCTATATGTCTATCTCTACTTTTTATCCATATCTCTCCCTTTCTTGGGCTACCACTCCCTCTTTCTATAATTGGTACGTTGAAGAGGTGTGGAACCAGGTCAATTAGGAAAAAGAGTGAGAGAGCGAGAGAAAAACTAACTTTTGATTAGTCATTTTATCAATTGTCCAAGGATATCACCTTATATCTCTATCTCTCTATCATTCTATCTCACCATCTACATCTCTCTCTATTTCTCCATCTCCCTATTCCTCTATATCTCTCTATCTCTTCCCCTTTATCTCTCCCTCTCTATCTCCTTATCTCTCTCTATCATTATATCTTCCTTTTACCTCTTTATATCTTTCTCTTCCTCTCTCCCCCTCAATCTCTAAGCATGTCTCCCTCTCTCTATCCATCCATCTCTCTCCCTCTCCCTCTTCTTAGACCTCTATATCTAGTTATCTTTTTATCTCTATCTCTCCTCTCTCTCTCCCTTTCCCTCTTCCTAGACCTCTATATCTAATTATATTTTCTCCTCTATCTCTTCTCTAACTATATTCCCCCCCCCTCTCTCTCTCCTTCCTTCCATACCCCTCTCTATCTCCATCTGCAATCTCCATCTCCATTTCTATCTTCATCTCTATCTTTGACATCCCCTATCTCCATCTCATTACCCCTCTCCATCTTTCTACCCCTATCTCTCCCTCTCTCCCTATTTCAAACATAACACAAATCTATTTGTAATGGATCCTATTATCTTCCTAATTCAAAGGTTTTATTTTAGTTATGTTTTGATCCTTTTAAGTGGATGCATAATGGATTTGAAGCTATTACTTCTCGATTGAGACCTTTGTTGCAGAAACAACATCATTTGCTAAATGACCTACCAATTGATCTCATATATTACACAAATGTATAAAAAACAAATATTCTTTGGTAGTTGACTTTCCACACATCTTCGGCGTACCCATTGCACACCAAGGTGCGATTGCTAGTTATTCAACTATCCAAATAAGTGAATTTTCTACCATGTGAATACCTATTAGAGTCACCTAAATTTTTTTTAGCATCTTTATTTTCTTGTGACATAGTTGTGCAAATGTGATTATTTATTTTTATGCTCCATATTTTGGTAGCAATCCTCTTGTGTTTTATGATTGACCAACCAAATATGTGATGGTTGAATTATGTTGTTGAATTACGGTTCCTCTATGAAATAAATACGTAGGAAAGACCGTCAGAGATGAGCCCCCAAAGAATTAGGTTTGGCCCCTTAGGTTCCCCCTGTGTTTGCTTGGAAGAAAATGTGTATGGATTTGTCTTGTGATTATGGATGAAAATTTGAAAGGTGTGTTGTGTCCTTAGCTTGGTTTTTTGTTGTAAAGTTTTGGGAATTACAGTTTATTAGAAGGATTTGACGACACTATGGGGAAGACTTAAGGGGCATCATATAGTGGGAGTGAGGGTTCACAAAGGGGGATGGGGCCAAACTGGTATGACCCAGATGGGGAGAACTCAAAGAATTCCCCAAGGGGCAAGAAGTATCAATACTAGACTATTTATCACTTTGGTTGGCCTAGAGGATGAGGATTTTAATAGGGGGATTATTTTTCTCTTCACTATTAATTTTAAACATTTTTTGGGTGGGACCCAAATGATGGGGTATCAGGGATGAGTTATAGATTTTTGGAATAAGAGGTGGGGCTAAGGCACAAGCTAACTAGAAATGATATATGCAATAAATTAACCCCTAGTGTAGGGGAAGTTCTCTTTTTCTAGTAATCACTTCAAAAATAGAGTCCTCAAGAGAGGTGAAGATATAAAAGAAAAATTCAATTTAATATCGTGTATTAAATGGTTTAACATATGGAAGAGGTAGGAACAAAATCACTTGTACCTTCCTTCCAAAGTGGTGTATCTCATTAGAATATCAACAATCATCTTCCAACAGCCTAGAATATTATCTCAATGAACCACCAAAAACATATACAAGAATGGAAAGAGGATTCCCCAACTAGACTCCTAGGATTTTTCACCTAGGAGCTCTTGATTGTGAAATGGCACTCTTTCTTCTAATGATATGCTTTTTGGGTGTTCATTCAAAGGATGGGATTGGGGGATGTGTTAATGGGGTGTGGCATGTGTGTGAATGTGATGAATGTAATAAAGTGGAAATGAAAGCTGACTATGAATGTAAAAGCTTATGAAATACAACTATGCTAGAAAACACATTAAGATATGCAAAATAACCTAGGAAACATATACAAATAGCTACAAAAATTAACAGAAAGAAATATGTGCACCTGAAGGATGAAGAGGGATGGCATGAAGGTCTGGAATCCTAGAAAAACTATTGCAGCTTCTGAGAAGGACACTTACGCCATTCTGGGCGACCTAGTCCTTCTATCGGGAAAATCTGTCGTGACCCATTTCTGCCAAAAGGGTATTTAGATCTACAAAAATCCAAAAAATACATGTATGGTGGGACTAGGTCACCACTAATGGTGACCTAGTCCCTTTCAGCCTTTCAAGAAATCTAAAAGTGGAATCTGGAGGTCTCGGTCTACACTTTCTCTTTCTTTGAGTGTCCGGATCTGAAACCTTGATTCTTGGCCTGTAGATGCCTTTTTGTGTAGATTCTTAACCTAACCAACAAGGAGATTCCCTAGACATGTCTTCAATCCACTCTTGTGTGATCTCCAAGCTTCCAAGATACCTAAATTTGCAAACACACAAGGAGGAAGAATAAATATTGATTGTTAGAGTATGGGGGCTTGCCTTGGTTAAGCCCCTTTGAAGATAATTAAATCAAATGATGAAGTAAGATAAGAAAGAATGAAACATGAAATGATCGATTCAATACCTTGCCATGATGAATGATCTTGATTTGCAACAATGGAGGATTCATCCCTTTGGATTCTTCAGCAAAGATGTCTTGTTGACCTAGAATCTGAAACCCTAGCTTGCTTGAGAGGAAGAAGGAGAGATGAGAGGTGGGAAGAATGTCTGTTGAGAAGAAAATGAGTGATGCATAATGAGGAATTAGGGTTTTGAAGCTTATTTATACAATTTATGCCCTAATTTTCCCGAAATAACACCATACAAGCCGACCTTAGGGTTTCAGAGACCAAAATCTTGAGAGAAATTAAGTTTATTTCAATTTTTATGCCACATGGGACTAGGTCGCCCAAGGTGGCAACCTAGTCCACCTGGGAAAATTTCATTGTTTTTCAGAGATTAAAATATGATTATTATGGTTTGTCAGGATTGTCTGACAACACACGAAATTTGGACATGTATGTGTATTAAGGGGTCATTATAGCATAATAAGGGGTTGATTTGGTGATGACAAGCCTAGGAGAGTGTGAAAATGTTTTACAACACCTTACAACACTTTGGCACAAGGCTTGGAAATGGATAAAAAGAGGCTGAAAATGGTCCAAGATCCATAGGCAAAGGTCCAAATGAGCGAAAAGTGTCAACGTCCACACTTTTTGGTGACACATTTAGCCCCCACTTTAGTGAGAGTATGAACTTGCTTCAGACTCACACTAAAGTAGCCCGATGGAGATGGAAAAGAATGAAAAAGAAGAAGAAGGCAGTGGTCAAGCCCCCAAGGGTTTGAGATTCTAAGTCAACTCAAAATCAATGCAAAAGACACATTCAAGGGTAGATGCATTATAGAAAAATGAGATGCATGATCACACAATGATGAGGATTGTTAAGAAGAGAAAGGTGAAGAGATGTGCTCACTCTGGGGCCACAGAACATTAGGTCATCCGCGGGGTGAGTTGTCCCAAAAGGTGAGAAACATACATGCGGTTGGTATGTACTCATAAAGGTGGCTATGGGGAAATTTGTGCCGCTTGTTGGGCTTCCCGCTTAAACCATAACAAAGTTATACCTTGAGATAACTTTGATAAGGCGCCACAAAAGAAAGTGATGTTTGAAAGTGATTTTGTTCAAAGGGGATTTTCTTTTGTTCATGTGATATCTTCAACCTAGGGAACATTATGTGTAATGTTGCGAAGAGAGGAAAAGTGTAAATGTACTCATCTTGTATGCAAGAGAGGCAAGGGCTCATCTTGTATGCAAAAGAGGAAAAATGCAAATGTCTCATCCTGAGTAACATTGTACCTAATGTTTCCAAGAGAGGGGATCACGAGAAAAAGAGAATCGCACAATGAAATTTGAGTGGTGATGTATTCCCCCACTTTAAAGGAATTGCTACACATTATTCTATGAGCAATCACTTTAAAGTAGAAGAGGAGGAGGACATGAGAGCGTGTTCGGAAAGCCTTATGCCGAGTCATATGTTTTCAAAAAGCTACGTCATGAGAAGGAGTGTATGTCACATGTGATTCAACTTAAGACAAGTTGTCCACATCCCAAGCTTGCTCTTATATGTTCATGAAAAGTTAACAACTAGTCCAAAGAGGAAACGGCAAGTGACATATGAGGGAAAAGGCTAACTAAACTCTTGACCCCACTTAGTGCAGGACAAGAGTGAGCCGAAAGGATTAAGGAAATGTAAGGTTGAGGGAAAAATTATATTAGTTAGAGGAATTAGGTGCCCCCAAATAAGGAAGAACACCAAAATCCTTAAGATGTTGGATTTTTCAATTCAAGGCCTTACACTCATTGGTGGAATGACCATGAACTCGGTGGTAGGTACAAAAGGAATGTTTGTGTGAACATTTCTTTCAAGTTCGAGGAGGAAGGGAGATCAATTGATCTTGGAGGAGTCTCAACAATATACCCTCTTGATTGAGGGTAGAAGGTGATCTTTGGGTTTGCATAAAAGAAGGGGCATGCTTAGTAGATGATGGCATACCTATGCAAGGCTCTATAGATTGTGAGATTTTGTAGACTCCTTTAGAGGAGTGTGTAAAATCCAAATCAGGAGTGGGATGTGGGATGACATTTCCATTAAGCAAAGAGTACTTTGTTGGTGTCAAAGGATCACTTGAAAAGGTTGGGGTAGAAGGGTGATTTGAGGTAGGGTTGGTGTGAGGGGAAGGTTTGATGATTTTGATGAAAGGAAAAAATCCAAGACCATGATGCATTTTTGGCATGTCCAGCTCAATAGTGTTTTGGATACCTTGTTCGTGAGCACCACAACCTTGTCCACTATAGACAAGTTGTTTCATGAGCTCATAACCTTTCCATAGAGCTTTTTCAGCACTTTTGGATCGATTCAGGGTTCGTTGTTGTCTTCTTTGGTTAAGGTAGTCGAGGTGGATTCTTGTGAAGGACCGACCGAATCTTGTGTGGACAAGACTAGGTTTCCCTTGTTAGAGTCTTGGTTTGCGATCTTGGATTCTCTGAGTAAAGGAGGTGTGAAGGTTAAGGAACCCCAATCATCATTGAAGGATGTTGGTTGTACGGGTTCCACAGGTTTGGTTGGTGTTGAGGTGGGGAAGGGTTTAAATTTGTTTTGCTCAAGGTGTAAGACACTATAAGGCTCAGGATCAACATCAAGTGTGTACACTTTGTTGTTGTAGATGTACTTCATTATTCGATGAAGAGTGGAAGGCACACCATTCATTGCATGAATCCATGGCCTACCTAAGATGAGGTTAGATGAAACATCATTAGGCATAACATGAATCATTGTATCTAATGTGGCCACTCCAACTATAAGAGGCAAAGTGATCACACCAAGTGGCTTTTGTCTGACACTGTAAAATCCAGTGATAGACAAGGAGGAAGGTTGGATGGTTGATTTATCGATATGGAGACTATCCAAGAGATTGACACTACGCAAATTAACAACGGAGCATTATCAACAAGGGTTCGCTTGATCCCTATGTGTTTGTATTGAGATTTGATCATGAAGGCTTCATCTTGTTGTTGCACATCCAAAGGAGGGAGCTCACTTTGGTGGAAAACAATGTCAGCATTCGAGCCTTGAATCATAGCTGCAATGTCATTTGTTTGCACATTAGAAGGGACAAGAATTTGTTGTAAGGCTTCTTGCATCATGTTGTGATAGTGAGGGGAGGCTTGAATAAGGTCCCATAAAGATATTTTAGTGGGATTATTCCTTATTTGGTCAAAAAGGTCATACTCCCTAAGAAGGGAATTTAAGCAAGGGGCAATAGGTAAGATGGGAGGGGAGGTAGATAAGGATGTTGAGGTTGATGGTTGGGAATACGGGTTATTTCGGGTGTAATGTGTATGAGCAATGGTATTATGATGCAATTGCTCCAACACATTAGGCTTAGGTGGGGAGAGAGTGAATTCAGGTTTAGAAGGTGGAGAAAGGATGAGTTGAGGTTGGATAATATTAACATCCCCTTTGGAAGGAGAGTCAATGTTATCCTTGGTTTGAATGATGATATCCTTGATTTGATTGTCTAAGGTCTCATTCTCTTGTTCCATACTATCTATCCTAGTAGGAAAGTTTGGAAGATGCTTATCACATGCTTCATCACAAGGATAGGAGGCATCAAGAGAGGGACCACTATGATTGTCAAATAGGTTATCCCAAAGGGTGGGATCCTGAGGGAAGGGAGGGTCAAGAGTCTCATGAATTGTAATAGGTGTATCTTCTAACACCAACCTATCCTCTTGGCATCGAGGAGGGGTATTAGGAGAAGGATAAGTTTGAGGGTCATGGTTATAGAGACTAGGTAAGGGGATGATTTTTTCATTTTCTTGTTGAATGTTTTGTAAAGGAGAGGGAGGATGAGGAAGACAAGCAAGACCATCATGATCCTCAATTATTGTTTCTTCTTTCACTAAGATACCTTCATCACCAATGGGAGAGATATCAAGAGAAGAACAATTATGATTATTATGATTATCAATGTTTGTATCCTCATCGGTCAAAGCTTTAGTGGATGAGCTAGAAGAGATGAAGTCATCAAGGGCTTCATCTAACATATCCAAGTCATCACAAATAAAGGGCTCACTATCTCTAAGTTTGTGAGTGGGTGCATGTGATGTTGTTAAAGTGTTGTCATTTTCTACAAAATCTGATTTAAATGATCTAGGAATTAATGCAGCAAATGAAAATAGCTTAATGCTTTCCACAAGTACCATGAATGCTAGTTAAAATGTAGAAAAATATATGTTAACTTAAAATGTGATACAAAGGCTTAGAATGAAATGCAATTTTCAGATTTTATACAATGTAATGTACTGATTATATCATGCAATGATCTGAAAATAAGGTGTTGGAAATGCAAAATTGAAAATTTACAATGCATGAAATGAGCTCATTTATGCTAGATTTAATGAAAAGCATGCTTCAGAAACACAACCCAATTATACAGATAGATAATGACACAAAATAGGATCATAAAAACAGAGTTTTCAGCCCTATAAAGGGAAGTTTCAAAAGCCTGAAGGGAGTAGGTCACCTAGGATGGTGACCTAGTCCTCCTGGTGATTTTTTTGAGATTTGATAATAAAAAAATTGATGGGTGTGGGTGGTTTCTGGGTTGTACAATGTAGATCTAAGAAGAAAATTTAGAATTTAGACTGTTTGAAATGATATAAATGCAAAAATGCAACCTACATGTACTTTTCACTAATGCAAATGTTAAAACCCGAGAATGCAATTTAAACAATGCCTAATGCAATGCAATGCAATGCAATCCTAGGATGAGGAAGAGGTCCAAATTAGAAAAAGAAGGTGTAGGAAGGTCGGGTTCACCAAAATGAACCACCAAAAACATATACAAGAAGGGAAAGAGGATTGCCCCACTAGGCTCCTAGGGTTTTTCACCTACGAGCTCTTGATTGTGAAATGGCACTCTTTCTCCTAATGATATGCTTTTTGGGTGTTCATTCAAAGGATGGGATTGAGGGTTGTGTTAATGGGGTGTGAGGTGTGTTTGAATGTTAACTATGAATGTAAAAGCTTATGAAATACAACTATGCTAGAAAACACATTGAGATATGCAAAATAATCTAGGAAACATAAACAAACAACTACAAAAATTAACAGAAAGAAATATGTGAACCTAAAGGCTAAAGAGGGATAGCATGAAGGTATGGATTCCTCAAAAAACTATTGCAGCTTCTAAGGACACTTACGCCATTCTGGGCGACCTAGTCCTTCTGTCGAAAAAATCCGTTGGGACCCGTTTTTGCCAAAAGGGTACTCAAATCTAGAGAAATCCAAAAAATACTTGTATGGTGGGACTAGGTCACCACCAATGGCGACCTAGTCCCTTTCAGCCTTTTAGGAAGTCTGAAAGTGGAATTTGGAGGTCTCGGTCTACACTTTCTCCATCTTTGAGTGTCCGGATATGAAACCTTGATTCTCGGCTTGTAGATGCCTTTTTATGTAGATTCTTAACCTAACCAACAAGGAGATGCCCTAGACATTTATTCAATCCACTCTTGAGTGATCTCCAAGCTTCCAAGATACCTAAATCTACAAACACACAAGGAGGAAGAAGAAATGTTGATTGTTAGAGTATGGGGGCTTGCCTTGGTCAAGCCCCTTTGTAGATAATTAAATCAAATGATGAAGTAAGATAAGAAAGCATGAAACATGAAATGATGGATTCAATACCTTTACATGATGAATGATCTTGAGTTGCGGCAATGGAGGATTTAGCCCTTTGGATGCTTCAACAAAGATGTCGTGTTGACCTAGAATTTGAAACCCTAGCTTGCTTGAGAGGAAGAAGGAGAGATGAGAGGTGGGAAGAATGTGTGTTGAGAAGAAAATGAGTGATGCATAATGAGGAATTAGGGTTTTGAAGCTTATTTAGACAATTTATGCCCTAATTTTCCCGAAATAACACCATACAAGCCGACCTTAGGGTTTTAGAGACCAAAATCCTAAAAGAAATTAAGTTTATTTCAATTTTTATGCCACACGGGACTAGGTTGCCCAAGGTGGCGACCTAGTCCACTTGGGAAAATTTCATTGTTTTTCAAAGATTAAAATATGATTATTATGGTTTTTTGGGATTGTCTCACAAAACACACTGAAGTTGGACATGTATGTGTATTAAGGGGTCATTATGGCATAATAAGGGGTTTATTTGGTGATGAAAAGCCTAGGAGAGTGTGAAAATGTTTTACAACACCTTACAAAAATTTGGAAAAAGGCTTGGAAATGGGTAAAAATAGGTTGAAAATGGTCCAAGATCCATAGGCAAAGGTCCAAATGAGTGAAAAGTTTCAAACACTTTTTGGTGACACATCTCTATTGAACGCATTTTATAGCCTTTCCACCTTCTCACCCTTCCTAAGGAATTTTTCAATAACATCATGATTGTGACTTTATTTTCTTTAGAAGACACTCTCCCTCCATTTCCAAACCAATCACCATAGAAATGATTCATCAAAAATGTTGAAATAGATTCCTCTTATGCAAATTGTGTTAACTTTCTAAGACTTGCCAAAGTCAAGGATAAAAATAGCCATGCCCATTCATGGATTCAATGTAAGTGGTGGGGTTACCTCTCCTCATCATTTTCCACACCTCAATATTACTATAGTATTTTTATAGTTAGATGGCTTGATGAATAACAACTCCCCACCCATTTTGTCACTCTGAAGAAAAGTAATGTTGGTATCCTCTTTTTGTTAATTTCACCTTAAATTATATCCTATTTATAAATGAGGAAAGTATATAGCAAGTGAGCCTCCAACCGATATTTCCACTATTTCCCCACTTCAGACCATTCTCTCCACATGTGTCAATGATCTGATCAAGGGCTCTAAAATGATGAATCTTAATTTCTTTGAGTCTCTTCATTTTTTATTTAGGTTGTTATATTTAGTAACATAGAAATAATGTTATCTCATAGCTTAAGCCCTTCAATCTAGCCTCCAAATTTGGAAAGGAAGTCCACTAGTGAATTTCCTTCCCTAAAGATATGAATGACTTTAACATCTTCTAACTCCCTTAGGATGACTTTGATATCCTCTATGGTTTCCCTATAGTTTTTTTGGGGGTATATTTAGAATTATCATATCTATTATTTTTTAGAGTCCCCTTCTATGATTATTTTATATATACCTTTGTTTTTGGCTAGCATAATCCCCTTAAGCATTGTTGAGGATTTAGTCAAATTATTGGTTTTGTATCCAAGGTTTTCCAAGAAAGCACTAATGAATTGACCTTTTTTGTCCCTTAAAATCCCTCCTACACCCACTTCCCCTAGATTACCTTTCATAGAGCCATCAAACTTTAGCTTATACCATCCTCAAACTGAGGGGATTCATTTAGTGCTTTTCCTTTGCTTTTTTTTTATGGAATCTCATTTTTCCAATCACTCTTGGAGGCCAAATTTCATAGCAATATGTTATTCCATATCAATAGGGTTTAGAATTTGTTTCTTCAAATTAGTAGTCTTAACAATTTCAACAATGTTTTGAATTATTTTATCAACTGTTACCTTCCAAGATTTCTTTTTGTTCCTAAATATTTTATTATTTTATTCCTTCCATATTCCCCTCCCACATGGAGCAAAGGATGAGCCATGACTCTTTGATCAAAGGATTTTTAAATGGAGAGACCCAAATTTCAGTAGTTTTCTTAACATCAACTTTCCAGATCTAAGGAATATCAAACTTTGTAAGTATCCACTGATTTATCTTCCAAGAGGACATTCAATCATAATTTGGTTAATTTTGTATTCATTTTTTTTTGCATAATATGCATCTATTAACTATTTGGAAGCCCACTTCCTTTAGGTTATCAATGGCTAGGATTTTCCTCTGGTGAACCATCCACCAAAAGAAATTGATTTTGGGAATTCAATTTTTAAGCCAAACATTGCACCAATTAAAATTAGGGTTCAAGGAGACATCCATCAATTGAAAAACCAATTTGACTATGTAGTTCCCAAAAGGAACGATTGTCCAACAAAGACTATCATGTCTAGAGAAATCACTGAATCTATTATTGTTGATTATTTTGGCTAACTCAACTATGGCCACTCTCTTGGAAATATCATTAAACTCACAAGAAATTTTCTATTGAGAAATACCATCCCTATTATACCAATAATCATTTACCAGGTAACCATTTATTATTTTCATTTCCTCCTTGATTAGGGCACAAATAGGATAGGTTTCAAGAGAGGAATTTAGTATGTAATGATCTTCCCAAAATTTTACCTATTCACCTTTCTCGACAATCCATTTGACTCCTTTGATTGGGATTTGTTTTGTTATAATTATGTTATTCCAAATGGAAGAGCTGATATGAAGTTGTTGCTTTTGGATGAGTTGGTTGCCTTCAATATTATTTAGGTATTTAGGTCTCATAATGTATGTCCACTAAATTTTTGAGGTGATCAATCTCCAACTAGTTTTAGCTAAAAGAGTTATGTTCATATACTTTATTTCATAATACCAAGCCCTCCCTTAGAATGGGGTACAAACATTTTCCCAAGAAATAAGGGATACTTTTTTTCATCTTGTAGTGTAGGAAAATGCATACCCTTGCATTTTCACACTTGTTTGGGCCCGCCTTGCTTTATTTATCTCCATTTATGGCTTAATTGGTCCTATTTTGTGTCCAAAAGCCCTATGTATTGCATCTTTTTCTAGCTAATCCTGACATTCTCCAATGCATAAATGATAATCTAATGATTCTCATATGTGTGTCCCTGATTTTTGGTTTGGGACTAAAACACCACCTAGGGCATCTTTGTCCCCCAATGGTCTCAGGACCCTGATTTTGAGGTATCTTAATTGGGCCCCTTTTTGGTGTCTGTGCCCCAAGTTTCATGACTTGGGACTAAGATGCCACCTAGGGCATCTTAGTCCTCCTTGAGTCATTTTTGGGATTTAAATTCAAATCTGGTGGGATTTATCCTCCTTTATTTAATGAATTCAAATGTCAGCTTGGTGTGATGTAATTTCAAGATATTAAGCATAAGTAAGTATAAATACAAGGTTCTTCCATTCATTTCAATCCAAGTCTTTTGTGAGAGCATTCATAATATCAAATTAAGTTCACAAGAGCATTTAAGAGAATTTCATCAAGCATTTGGAGCCATCATCAAGATTCAAGCATCATATCAAAGATCTTCTTGCATCATGTGTGTTGTTGTGCTAACATTTGAGATGTAGGGTTTTGATTCAAGCAAGCAATTCAAGTCCATATCTTTCGTTCAAGATCCATATCCATTGCAGCTATTTCACACAAGATTGCAAACTTTACAAGGGTTTGGTGAATTATAGCATTGCATGTTGTTCATTCACTATTTCCCTTCATTATTCTATTTCATTTTAAGGTTTAATTACCAACAAGGGGTTTGACCAAGGCAAACCACCATTCACTAACAAACAACAAGTTTTTCCCATCTTACATATATTTGTGTTTGTAGGTTTAGGTTGAAGTCTTGAAGATCATTTGGAGTGCAAAGTTATAAAAGTTGCAAAGATGCATTACAAAGTTGTCATCTTCATGGAAACTCACCTATAGGCGGGATCTAGAAGTTTCAAGACCTAAGATCGAAAAGGAAGAAAGTGTAGACTTTGGAGCTCATAATCACTTTTAGATTTTTTAGAAATTCAGAACAGGACTAATATGCCACATTGGGCATCTTAGTCGTCCCAGGCATATTTTTCAGAGATTCCTTCAAATTCGATTCTGACATCCAAAGATTTTGTATTTACCCCGAAAAACAATAGCGGGATTAATACTCCACCTTGGGCATCTTAGTCCTCCATAGCACATTTTGGTAGCTTCTTTGCATTTCCAAAATCCTCACAACATCTTTAGACTTCCCAAGTACACATATCATATCTCCCTATTGCATAATTTCATTATTTGCATCTCATTTACCTTGCATGACTAGGTTTTGTAGGTTGAATGTTCATTTGTCTTTTCCAAGAATTTGCTTGGTGGTGAACCCCTTTAAAGCTAAAAATAAGCCCTCCTACGTCCTCCTCATTGTGAATTGACTCACCTTGTGATGTTGTTAGGCAATCCAATTAGGAATTCCAGGACATATTCAAATGATTAGTGGAGAAAGAGTGACATTTTTATGCCATCCTTTTTCACCACCAATCATTTTTGTGAACCCGAATTCTTTGAGCATTATTTTTTCTGATTTGGAGTCCATCAAATTCTTAGATCTAGGTTGCATTCATTCTTGCATTGTATCTTGCATTAGTGAAAGTGCATCTAGGGTTTCTTGCATCTTGCATTAGTGAAATTACATTTAGGGTTTCCTATTTTTGCATTATTGAAAGTGCATATAGGTTGCATTTTTACTTTCTTGCATCATTTCATTTCATTGAAAAACTAAAAAGTGCATTGTTCATCCTCTTAATTTCATTTAGAAATATTCTTATTGCATTCCAAACTGAAAAAAAAAAAATTGAATTCAATATTGCTTTCAATTTCTTCTTCCTAATTACTTTTTCTTGCATTCAATTGCACAATTTTTTGTTTTAGTTGGTAGAATAGTTGTCGTCTCAATTTCTTTTATTTCACATGCATTTGTTCAATCTTGCATCATGGAAATGTGCTTTGGAAAGTTGTGGATGTCCTTGAAATATTTGGTAGATGTGTCAAATTGTGCCTTTATTAATGACCCTAATGAAATTAAAATCACTCATGCTCACTCAACTCGTAATGCATGTCATCCTCATGATGTTGATATCATTGGAGAATATGATGACAACATGAATAAGTTCCTAAACGATTGTCTTGATAACCTTGAAGCTAATGCATCCTTCTATCCATCCATGAAACAACCAAATCCTCCCACAATACCATCTCTTGAGATGTTTGGTTACTTACATCCTGAAACTAAAGCAAAAGTTGACCATAAGTTCCCTACAACAGGTGAACCTAGTTCTTCTAAACAAGTAAACACTCAGCCATTTTATGTTAACAAAGTAACAAACACTACAATCAATCTTGAAGAAACATATGGCAAAGGATTCACAATCTTGAGTAAACAAGGATGTGATACAACAAGTGAACATTAAATTCATCAACTCCTAGAGCAAGTACCAACTACTGAAAGCACAAAAGGGTTAGGATATCAAGATCCCCCTCACAATGTAAGAATACCTAGAGAAAACCTAAAACTTCATAATGATGGTATGATGACCTTTGATTCACCTCCTGATATGAATGTCCTTTTTCCTAAAGAACAACCAATGACTCACAACAATGACAAGGATGATAGGATCTCCTTAGGTCCTCCTCCTCCTCCTCCTCCTTCAACTACAGAAGTTGGTGAATCTAGAAAATGCAAAAGAACTTACAAATTACAAAAGTTACAACCTCCTCGTCCACCACCTAAAATTGAACGGAAGCCACAACTTCTTCTCAACAAAGGATTCATAACATTACCACCTATGAATAGATTAGTGCTTTGTCCTAAAGATGCAAAAATCCCACATTGCACATATCATCAAACTCTCAGACATAGTACTGATAAGTGTCGTGCATTCAAGTTAATATTGCAAAGCTTTCACTTTCATAGAAATGATTGCCATCAAGTGATTGTGTAGCTTGTCCTTTCCACCCCCTTGTCATGTAATAGTTGTAGAATCTTGAAATTCTCACTATTACATGACCCTTCTCATCACCTACCTCAGCCCATTCTTCTCTTGCACTCAGTGGGGACAAGAAGTGGATGGCCTTCTCCTAGTAAGGCATTTGTTGTTGTTCCTTAGGTTCGTTATCTACCTTCCACTTATACAGACTGAGATTGGGAGGCAGATGACTTGCTTTAGGTTGACTTGCTAATGCCTTACTAGTCTTTTTTCTTTCTTTTGTGTGATTGCATGTGTGTATCGTGATCCCCCATGATTTTTTGTCTAATGTTTCCCTCTCCATGCATTCCTCTATTTGTACCTTCATTCTTCTATATGTTGTGTACTTTTTTCCTTTTCATTGGTCTTTTATCTTTGCTTTTCATTTTCATTTGTGTCTTGTTTTTTCCTTTTGGGGATGATGCAAGGCGTCGAGACACCCTATGTCTCTTCCATGTTGACCCAAAATATTTTTCTTTTCTTTCCTTTTTGTCTTGTGTTTTCTTTTTGGGGATGATGCAAGGCATCGAGACACCCTATATATCTTCCATGTTGACCCAAAATCTTTTTCTTTTATTTCCTTTTGGTCTTGTGTTTTCCTTTTGGGGATGACACAAGGAGTCGAGACACCCTATGTCTCTTCCATGTTGACCCAAAAGTTTTCTTCATTTTGTTTTTTCTCTCTTTGTGTCATTCTTCCAGTTCTATGTGTATTTTGGGAATGATGACAGTTTCGAGCTCTCTAATATTATTGCAGCAAAGATAGATACTAACCTTGAACCCATAGATCCCTTATGTGTTTCTAAGGGGCAACCTTCTTTCTCATTTTCTTTTCCATGTTTGGCTACTTTAAAGTAATTTCTCACAGTATGGTGTTAGCAATTTCTTTAAAGTGGGGGCATACATTGGCATTATTTTAGCATGATTTCATTTGTATTTCTTTTCATGTTCCTTGATGTGATTTTCTTTCTTTATGCAATGCATTTTTTTCTCTTGGTGGTGTCTTTGGGTTTGATTCCCTCTGAGAGCATGATATTTCCTTGTCCTCTCTTGGAAAAATTAGATACAATGTTCCCTAGGATGAGACCTTGCACTTGTCCTCTCTTGGAAACAAGATGGAACCTTTTGCGCTTGTCCTCTCTTGGAAGCATTGGGTATGATGTTCCCCAGGATGAGAACTTCTATCTATCCTATCTTGGAGATGTTAAGCATGATGTCCCCTAAGAGTAAGACCTTACATGAACTAAGAAAAATCCCTTCAAACATCTCTCTTTCTTGTTGTGTTGCATTTTCTATTTTTATCCTAATTAAATTCATGGAGGTATGGCTTTGATATGGACCTCTTGGGACTCACCTAGTGAACAACTAGCTTCACTAGCCCTTGTGAGCATGCATTTTTGTACCTTATTAAAGTCATGGAGGTATGACTTTGATATGGTCCCCTAGGGCTCACATAGTGGACAAATATCTCCCACTAGCCCTTGTGATTGTGTGCTTTTGTTTGCATAGTGGACATCATGTTCCACTTGTAAACTCCTTTTTTTTTAAATAGCCTAGACCTGGTCCATCGCATTGGACGGCTAGTTGAATCTTGATCTGTTGCAGTTTTTCTCTTTTCCTTTTTCCTTTTTCTTGTCTTTGATGGTGTATTTTTGTGATCTAGTTTTGGCTTCATATATCACCTATAAAAGTGTGTTTCTTTGTGCCTATGTTGGTCTGCCATAAGATATTGATCCTAGGGGCTCGGCCACCCTCTTGATTATTGTCATCCTATCTTACTAACATTTGTACATTGGAACCCCTCTTGATTGTGTGGTTGGCTACTTTAGTGTGAATTTGAAGCAAGTTCATCCTCTCACTAAAGTGGGGGCTAAATGTAGTATAGGAAAATGCATACCCTTGCATTTTCACACTTGTTTGGGCCCGCCTTGCTTTATTTATCCTCATTTATGGCTTAATTAGTCCTATTTTGTGTCCACGAGCCCTATGAATTGCATCTTTTTCTAGCTAATTTCAACATTCTCCAATGCATAAATGATAATCTAATGATTGTCATCTATGTGTCCTTGATTTTTGGGTTGGGACTGAAATGCCACCTAGGGCGTCTTTGTTCCCCAAAGGTCTCGAGACCCTAATTTTGAGGCATCTTAATTGGGCCCCTTTTTGGTGTCTGTGCCCCAAGTTTCATGACTTGGGACTAAGATTCCACCTAGGGCGTCTTAGTCCTCCTTGAGTCATTTTTGGGATTTAAATTCAAATTCTGGTGGGATTAGCCTCCTTTATTTAATGAATTCAAATGCCGGCTTGGTGTGATGTAATTTTGGGATATTAAGCATAAGTATAAATACAAGGTTCTTTCATTCATTTGAATCCAAGTCTTTTGTGAGAGCATTCATAATATCAAATTGAGTTTACAAGAGCATTCAAGAGCAATTCATCAAGAATTTGGAGCCATCATCAAGATTCAAGCATCATATCAAAGATCTTCTTGTATCATGTGTGTTGTGCTAAAATTTGTGATGTAGGGTTTTGATTCAAGCAAGCAATTCAAGTCCATATCTTTTGTTCAAGATCCATATCCATTGCAGCCATTTCACACAAAATTGCAAACTTTACAAGGGTTTGGTGAGTTGTAGCATTGCATGTTGTCCATTCACTATTTCCCTTCATTATTCTATTTCATTTCAAGATTTAATTACCAACAAGGGGTTTGACCAAGGAAAACCCCCATTCACTAACAACAAGCTTTTCCCATCTTGCATATTTGTGTTTTGTTGGTGTAACAATTCGTACCTCTGGAGTGTGAGTTGGTACACACAGTTATGCATAGTACGTAATGACTACTCTTCAATTTAGGAGGGGAAGCTCCCTTTTTTGTTGATATGCATGAAAAAGAATGATTCTAAATCCTATATTTTTGACTCGGCTAGAAGAGGCACAAAGTTAAGGAAACCAAGAACGTTACAGCTAAGGATTTTCTTTGATTTTGTAGATCTTAAATACAACTAAAACTAAATTATTTTAATCTATCTTATTCCCTCAAGAAAAATAGAGCATGAGGAATTAGGAGCAAGAATACTCTTCAATTTAGGAGGGGAAGCTCCCTTTTTTGTTCATATGCATGAAAAAGAATGATTCTAAATCCTATATTTTTGACTCGGCTAGAAGAGGCACAAAGTTAAGGAAACCAAGAACGTTGCAGCTAAGGATTTTCTTTGATTTTGTAGATCTTAAATACAACTAAAACTAAATTATTTTAATCTATCTTATTCCCTCAAGAAAAATAGAGCATGAGGAATTAGGAGCAGGAATGTGATTGTACAATAAACTCTACAACAGGATTTCCAAGGCAGAGGGACCCCTATCTGAAGCATAGGCTGATATAAAGTTTATTAGGCATGACATCAAATGAAAAGCTTAATTACTAAATTTCCAAGGATGAGCAACCCCTATCTGAGGCGTAGATATGTAAAAAGCTTATTGGTAATGACACTGAGACAATAATTCTTCTTCCCAAATTTCCAAGGAGGAGGGACCCCTATCTAAGGCATACATTGAAAGAACAATTATTAACACAACATAAGGTAGCAAACTAGGACAACAAATTGCATTGGCAAGACAAACATACAATAAATGATCAAACAAGAAACTCCATTTAACTAAGTTTGAACAAACACCATAATAATAAAATTCAGGCAAGGTGGCACAATTATTTATTATCACAATAAAAGCTCATGAACAGATATAAAACAACAATATTTCAGGCAAGGTGGCGTAGCATATATTATTATCTCATGCAAAATTTAATTACAAATGAGCAAAGAGCTCTTATTTATAGACATCAAAGATGTAGGGAACCCTAAAATCACCTTAAGTCAACTACAGTCTCGCAAGCATGTGAGAATTTATTATCTAAGTCTAAATAAATGAAACTATATACAATTAATTGGAAAGCCGCCATTAGTTAATCGAAACAAACTAGACTAAATGGACATGTGCAACATGCACATCCTTATAGAAAGGAGAGCTAACTAATAACTAACATTAGTCAATTGGTTCTAATTGAAAGTCCATCCTCTTGCGAAGATATCTCCAAGAATAAGATAGGCATGCATGAGATCAACAATGAGAACTCAAGAAATGGCATTGAGTTAACTATTGCTTCTGACTCTATCCTCAAAAATAACTGCAGGATCTAACTGGTTGTCTACTACAAGCCCTCTTTGTCTATCACCTCATCCAAGAACTTGTTGATGGTCTCATCCTTTGGAACTCTTACGCTATCCACGATGATGAACTATATGTTCAACTCCTTCTCTCCATCCTTGATCGCCCTCTGAATCTCTCTGACTTCTACAGTCACCTTGTTGAAACTAGTAGTCATCTTTGAGAAGTGATCCAACCTGGACGCCTCAGGATCTCCACCTAGGTTATCACGAACCAGCTTCTCAAACTCAGTCTGCACAACATCAACTGGCAATTCACTGATTGGTAACTCTGTCGGCTATGCAACTAGAGTGATGACCTCTATCTCTTCTATAGCTTGACACTTTTGACGCTTTTCTTGATTCTTCTCAACGAAAGAGTGTTGCATGACGAAACCGCAAAGTTTGACCGCAAATTGGTTATGAGAAATGCACACGAACTTGTCGCACACACAAAATTCCAACGCTAACAACCCTCTAAACTGTCCTTGGAAGGCTATCAACTATACGAGGTATGAAACCATGTGGACTTTGAGTGACTAGGCCTATCAAATTGTCTAAATCAACCCTCTAGATGCGCTTGATGCAAAACGGTGTCAACTTTTCTTATGAAACTGTGAATTAAGACCAAATTGATCTTGAATTCAATTTGAGACAATTGCAATCTGAAAAACTTGCCTGTTGACTGTAAACACGACCACGTTGTCACAACTTTTTCGGAAAGCTAAAAATAGAGCTTCTGACGAGGCTAAAAATAACCAGTTGAAGGGCAATTTTCACGAAAAAATTCCAAGATATGGGTTTTGTAGAGAAAATAATTCTAAGCAAACCCTCAACGTCAGAAATTCGAAAAAATGCCTTTTGCCTTGGCTTGCAAGAGCTTTTCAGTAAAGAAGCAGAAGGGGTGTAGGGGCACCAAGGGCAATTTTTCTCAAGAAAAATTGGCATATGGGTTCGTTGTCGTTGATGAGCTAAGAAGACCCAAAATCTTCATTTTAAAAAAAAAAGAGTTTTAGGCCCGCATGCAAAGGGTTTTCAGTCGAGAATTGCAGTCGTTGCAGGGGCTCTGGGGGCAATTCTTTTTGAGAAAATCTAAAGCATGGGTTTTGTAGGCAATCAAATTCTAAGCCAACCTAGATGATTCAATTTTGGAAAAAATGATTTTTAGGCCCACATGTAAAGAGATCTTCAGAAAAAAGCATAGTGCTCCAAAATGGAGGTAGCAACGCAATTTCCTCGAAAAAATATAAGACATGGGTTTTGTTGTTGTCACTGAAATAGATGAACCTAGATGATCTATTTCTGAAAATTTCACCATTTACTTTGACATGCAGAGAATACCTAAGACGAGAATAGAAGAATTTAAGATAGAAGATAGAATTTTTTTGTCTTTGCTTTTGTGAAAATTGCCTATGCTTGAATTGGATCACCTATGCTTGAATTGGATTCGATGTAACTTGAATGCAAACAAAAAATAAAGTTTGTAATATCCTTCCTCTGAACATTCTGTATCTAACGCTACGAAGAACATTGAATTCTAACACCTGTAGCACCTTATGATCATTATTTTCTCAAGAAAGGCGTGTTTTATCTCACTTGCAATAAAGAATAATGGACGCCTATGCCTTAATAAATAATAAATTATCCTCATAGGCATCATAAATGCATGCATAATCTTGGAAATGGTGTTATCCTTTTGATTGGACCTCCAACAGTAACACCTAGCTTGTGATTGGGCCTCAAAATAGTTAACTGGTTGAAAAATATGCCCTAATTAGGTCTCCACCTCTAAAAACCTTAGTTAATTGTGCATGCAAAAATAGGTCACCTAGTTACAAGCTAAAATAATCCAAGAAGAAGTCAACTTAAAAAGAGTTGAACTGAAGATCTAATTTCAGTTAATTGTCTCCACCTTTAAAGGGCGCCACTTCTCTTGAGTTCAAAGAGTCAACCTTTGACTTTAGGAGTCTCTTTCCAGACTTAGCCAGTTTCTTCAAAATTTAGATTTAAAAACCTCTTTGGAGCTCACGTTCGATCACTTATTCTGATTGATTGACATGTCAGATTGACAGGTTGATAGTATCATTGAAGAGCAGGATCAAATTTGACAAGTGTCTTTAGAGGCTATAAACCCTAATTCAACCATATGAGGTCTCAAAATTTAGGGTGCGCTTGGTCTTCAAGGGCACTTTTGAACTTAGACTTGGAAGAATTTTCAATGCATTTTCATCATTTTCAAGGTGATTATGACCTAACTTCATCTTACGTTCCCCAGTGTTTGGTAAAACTTCAAAGCTAGCTGACAGGCTCACTGTAGAGTTGGTTGGATTCCAAAAAAGAGCTCTTGGAGAGCACTTTCATTAAATATATCATCTCTTAGCTGAAAAACATGGGCGCCTCTGGCCTCCAAGGGCACTTTTCTTCCTAGAGCCATTTTTGCAACTGGCTAAAAATCACTTAACCTTTGGCTACAGGTTGCTGACAAGTCTTCTAACCCAGTTAAGGTATGCAATAGAAAGATGGAACCGACATGAACATGATGAATATCTGAAATGATCAAAACAACTGGGTTTGAGGATCCAAAACCTTGGACGCCCCTGGCCTGCAGGGGCGCTTTTTCCTTTTCTGGATATTTTTTACCATGACTAAAACCCTACGTTTGACTCCTGATACCAACAATTCAACAACTGAAATTCACCCACTAACGGATGCGTTGTGAAGCTAGATCAAGTCTAAGACAAACATCCTAGGTGTCATTTGATCATAAACCTTCATCTAGAGCTTCAAAAGGATGGGCGCCCATGGCTAAGAGGCACGTGTTTCAATCAAGTGTTAGTCATTTTTCAAACTCCCTCATTTTGTGTTCAATCTCCAATTTCAGGTGCTAGACATATATGTCAGACTAGCTGGTTGGCTCATCGTGAGGCTAACAAGATTCTGAAGAGGTTCTCTTGGAAGTGACAAGTCTCAGAAAGTTGATCTAGACCTCCAAAATCAAGGGCGCCCTTGGCTCATAGGTGCACTTTTGCTCCAGAGTTAAAAAAAAAAATTCCATATTTTCATCTTGACGAAAATCCTTCTCAGACAAAGCATCATTTTAGACAAATATCACCATAGAATCTCCATTGAAATGTTTCAAGCTTAGATTTCAACACCTGACACCTAGCCATCTGCCATTGTTGACCTTAGAGATGCTAACTTTTCACTTGAAAATAAGAAAACTACCCACTAGGCTTAAACTGAGTTTTAACTGAAACTAACTTCACCATTGTGATTGTGAAGCAAAATAAGCCAATCAAAACAATTTTCAATCAATTCTAACAAGTTTCAATTTTTAAGGTTTTTGACCTAAAAACAGGGGTCCAAAAACCCTAATTTTCTTTTTTTCAAATTTTGCTAGTATCTTCCCGACATCACACTAACTCAAAGCCCATACTTGATTTGCCCAAAAACTATGTTTTGACATCATTTTTACAAGGTTTAAACCATTTTAAGCAAAATGCCTTAATGAAGCAAAAAATTTGGTTTGGGTACAACATTAGGCTTCGTTTGGTGACCATGTTAGATACTTACGACATAGGAGAATCCGAGAATCTCTGAGTTTTTGTAGACCAGTGACTTAACAGTTGGGCATTGGAGTCAAGACGTTCTTTCCTAATCACCTAATACTTGGACTTTTCCTAAAAATCACCTAAAACAAGACTACCTAAATCAATTAAAACACAACAAAACATCACAGAATGGGGAAACACATAATGACATAACGAAAAATTACAAACGAAATTAATTCTAAAAGAAAATTACTCCACCCCCGAAGAGATGAAGTGCTTTGGATATTGTTTTTTGCATGGCAGTGAGAAGAGCCTCCTATCGATGTTGTTTCTACCTAAAAGTATTTACTTCTCTTCTGATAGGAATTGCAAGAGGCAGTCCTTATGGGATGAAGATTCTCAAGTATTCGCACATCCATGCAAAGATATTCTGACAAAAGTTAGAATATGATGCAAATGGGAATGTCGATACCCCTGAGGCATAATTTCTGCTATTGTCCATCCTTGGGATGTTGGATTCTTCAAACCAATCAATCAAGTTCCAAACTCGATTTCTATAATGTCCTAGGTGATCTTTATGACCTGAAAATATCCTTTGATTGGTTCATCAATCAGCTCCACATCACCTTTAACACATAGGAGTTTGATTCCCATGTCTTCGGCATCTTTGAGGCCTAACAAAAGCACCTTTTTTTCACCTTCAATGAATTCCAATTGCATAGATGGGTGCAACTGTCCTTTAGGGGGGATGATCAATTCCCCTACTTCTAAAATTGTATTTAAACAATCTCCATCGAATTGTATTTTCCATGACTTTGTATCCTCTGTCAATCTCTTTTCAGAACAAGTAATGTTATGGTCTTCAATTTTTATCTCTAACAAAGTCACACAATTACCAGGACCCATTTCAGGCTTTGCTTTTGTTGGAACATATGACTTGAGCACAACCTTCTTCTTTACAACTTTGAAAATTTGATCTAGCTGTTCTGGATGATCCTGAAGATATTCCAATTGGGAGATTTGTACCTTGGTCTTCATTATGGAAGCTATGATGTCAAAATTCGCTGCAGACAGATCTTGAGCAACTGGCATAGTAATCTCATGTGATGATTTGAATTTAGAAGTGGGAAGCACTTCTTTACCCTTTTCATTTTATTTCTGCCTTTCTTCTTCTTTCTATGCCTTGAAGTGTTGAGCACGCATGAACACAGGCATTGAAAAACTTTCATGATTCACCACAGTAGCGTACTAATGGTATTCTTCTTCTTGTTCTTGATTTACGGGTTCTTTATCAAAGTATCCTGTAGCGGAGTCATCATCGAAGTTGTCCATTTGTGGTGAAACAACGTTCGACCTTGGTGTTGGTACAAAACTAGAACTGGGAGCAGCTTCAATGTATCTCATGATTTGGATCATTCTTAAATTCTCCGGACATGTGGATCCGGTATGTGCATCAATACCATGAAAACAGAAAAATACCGCATGGTGTGCAACTTTAATCGTTGGTCTTGATGGAGATGTTGGCAAATGTGACTAAAGATTGTCTCTCTTTGGTTGGTACGATTGTTGAGCTAGAGATCTGATATAATATGCTTTCATCAGGCTAGAAGTGATCATATTGTCCTCTAACTTGATGGTTTGTTCTTGCACACTCTTCGACTCTGTCGCTTTCACTATCTTGAGAAAGAAGGCTATCTCTGATGGAAGAGAATTTATGAAAAAACTTATCAAAACCTTTGGTGATGGATCAAGTGTAGAAGAAAGTATTGTAACAATATAATTAAATCTTGCTACAAAATCCCTCATGTGTTTGTTGATCTTTGAATTTTTAAGTTGGGCGAACAACAAGTGACTATCTTCAGCGGGCTTGAATCTTGACAGAAACTTCTCGCTCATAGTTGCCCAACTTGTGATACTGCCCAATGCTAGGTGATTGAACCAGCTAGTAGCATTTCCCACAAGAGTCTCAACAAAGAGATGCATCGTGATGTCTTCATGTTCCATGTGCAAGATGACACAATTCGTTGTGAACGTAGAAAAATGTTCCTTCGGGTATTGAGTTCCATCATCGTGAAAATGTGGAAAGCGCTTACTTGACCCTTTAGGTAACTCATGATTTACCTGAAAAATCCAAAGGTCCAATGTTATTTACCCAAGGTAATGGGGGTGGACATCTCTTTCCAGCATCATTGTTCTTATCATCCATTGCTTATGTGTGGATCATGCAATAGGATGCCCGAGTGTCATTCCCGTGAAATAAAAGTGTAAGCTTTTCTTGAATTTTTCTTTCCTCGTGCCCCACGGTGGGTGCTAGAAAACTGTTGGCGTAAAAAATAGCACCTCTAGAGTGCGAGTTGATATGGATAGCTACGCACAGTACATAATGACTGCTCTTCAAATTAGGAGGGGAAGCTCCCTTTTTTGCTAATATGCGTGAAAAAGTAAATAATTCTAAATCCTATCTTTTTGACTCAGCTGGAAGAGGCACAAGGTTAAGGAAACCAAGAATGTTGCAGCTAAGGATTTTCTCTATTTTTTTAGATCTTAACTACAACTAAAACTAAATTCTTTTAATCTATCATATTCCCTCAAGAAAAATAGAGCATGAGTAATTAGTTGTAGGAATGTGATTATATGATAAAATCTACAATAGGATTTCCAAGGAGAAGGGACCCCTATCTGAGGCATAGTCTGATATAAAGTTTATTAGAAATCAAACGACAAGATTAATTAATAAAGTTCCAAGGAGGAGGAACCCCTATCCAAGGCGTAGATATGCAACGAGCTTATGAGTAATTAGGAGCAGTAATGTGATTATACAATAAAATCTACAACAGGATTTCCAAGGAGAAGGGACCCCTATCCGAGGCGTAGGCTGATCTAAAGTTTATTAGGCACGACATCAAATGACAAGATTAATTAATAAAGTTCCAAGGATGAGGAACCCCTATTCGAGGTGTAGATATGCAACAAGCTTATTGGTAATGACACTTAGACGATAATTATTCTTCCCAAATTTCCAAGGAGGAGGGACCCCTATCCGAGGCATAGATTGAAAGAACAACTATTAACACAACATAAGGTAGCAAACTAGGACAATAAATTGCATTAGCGAGACACGCATACAATAAACGATCAAACTAGCGCCTCCTTTTAACTAAGTTTCAACAAACACCATAATAATAACATTCAGGCAAGGTGGCGCAACTATTTATTATCACAGTAAAATCTCATGAACAGATACAGAACAACAATATTTCAGGCAAGGTGGCATACATATATTACTATCTCATGCAAAATTTAATTACAAATGAGCAAAGAGCTCTTATTTATAGACATCAAAGGTGTAGGGAACCCTAAAATCACCTTGAGTCAACTATAGTCTTGCAAGCATGTGAGAAATTATTGTCTAAGTCTAAATAAATGAAACTATACAATTAACTGAAAAGCTACCATTAGTTAACCGAAATAAACTAGACTAAATGGACATGTGCAACATGCATGTCCTTATTGAAAGGAGAGATAATTGATAACTAACATCAGTCAACTAGTTCTAACTGAAAGTCCATCCTCCTATGAAGATATCTCCAAGAATAAGATAGGAGTGCATGAGATCAGCAATGAGAACTCAAGAAATGGCATTGAGTTAAATACTCCTTCTGACTCTATCCTAAAAACTAATTGCAGGATCTAACTGGTTGTCTACTACAAGCCCTCTCTGTCTATCACCTCATCCAAGAACTTGTCGATGGTATCGTCCTCTGGAACTCTGACGTTGTCCACAATGATGAACTGCCTGTTCAACTCCTTCTCTCCATCCTTGATTGTCTTTTGAATCTCTCTGACTTCTGTAGTCACCTTGTTGAAACTAGTAGTCATCTTTGAGAAGTGAATTAACCTGGATGCCTCGGGATCTCCACCTAGGTTATCATGAACCAGCTTCTCGAACTCAGTTTGCACCTTATCAACTAGCAATTCACTGATTGGTAACTCTGGCAGCTCTGCAACTAGAGTAATGACCTTTGTCTCTTCTACAACTTGACACTTTTCTTGATTCTTCTCAACGGAAGAGTGTTGCATGACGAAACTGCGAAGTTTGATCGTAAACCCTCTGGTTATGAGAAATGCACACGAACTCGCCGCACACACAAAATTCCAATTGTAGCAACCCTCTAAATTGGCCTTGGAAGGCTATAAACTATACGAGGTATGAAACCATGTGGACTTTGAGTGGCTACGCCTGTCAAATTGTCTAAATCAACCCTCTAGATGCGCTTGATGCAAAACGATGTCATCTTTTCTTATGAAACTGTGAATTAAGACCAAATTGGTCTTGAATTCAGTTTGAGAGAACTGTAATCTGAAAATCTCACTTGTTGACTGTAAACACGGCCACGTTCTGACAACTTTTTTGGAAAGCTAAAAATAGCTTCTGATGAGGCTAAAAATAGCCTGTTGAAGGGCAATTTTCACAAAAAAATTCAAAGACGTGGTTTTTGTAGAGAAAATAATTCTAAGCAAACATGCAACGTCGGAAATTCGAAAAAAAAAAAATGAAGCAACAGGGGTGTAGGGGCACTAGGGGCAATTTTTCTCAAGAAAAACTGGCGTATGGTTTTTGTTGTCATTGATGAGCTAAGAAGACTCAAAATCTTCATTTAAAAAAAAAAATAGTTTTAGGCTTGCATGCAAAGGGTTTTCAATCGAGAACTGCAGTGGTTGTAGGGGCTCTCGAGGTAATTCTTTCCAAGAAAATTTAGAACATGGGTTTTGTAGGCAGTGAAATTCTAAGCCAACCTAGATGATTCAATTTTGGAAAAAATGAGTTTTAGGCCCACATGTAAAAAGATCTTTGGAAAAAAACACAGTGCTCCAGAATGGAGGCGGCAAGGCAATTTTCTCGAAAAAATCTAAGACATGGGTTTTGCTGCTATCGCTGAAATAGATGAACCCAGATGATCTATTTCTGAAAATTTTGTTGTTTAGTTTGACATGTGGAGAATACCTAAGATGAGAATAAAATAAGTTAAGACAAAAGATAGAAGTTTTTTGTGTCTCTACTTCTATGAAAATCACCTATGCTTGAATTGGATTCGATGTAACCTGCATGCAAATGGAAAATAAAGTTTGTGATATCCTTCCTCAGAACATTTTGGATCTGATGCTATGAAGAACATTGAATTTTGACACTTGTAGCACCTTCAGATCATTATTTCCTCAAGAAAGGTGTATTTTATCTCACTTGTAAAGAAGAATAATGGACGCTTATGCCTTAATAAATTATAAATTATCCTTAAAGGCATCATAAATGCATGCATAATCTTGAAAATGGTGCTAGCCTTCTTATTGGACCTCCAACAGTAATGCCTAGCTTGCGATTGGGCCTCAAAACAGTTAACTGGTTGAGAAATATGCCCTAATTAGGGTGCCACCTCTAAAAACCTCAATTAACTAAGCATGCAAAAATAGGTCACCTGGTTACAAGCTAAAATAAGCTAAGAAGAAGTCAACTTGAAAAGAGTTGAACTGAAGATCTAATTTCAGTTAACTTTCTCCACCTTTAAAGGGTGCCACATCTCTTGAGTTCAAAAAGTCAACCTTTGACTTTAGGCATCTCTTTCCAGACAGCCAATTTCTTGAAAATTTATATTTAAAAACCTCTTCGGAGCTCACGTTCGATCACTGATTCTAATTGGCTGACATGTCTAATTGATTGGCTGACAGTTTCATTGAAGAGTAGGATCAAATCTGACAAGAGTCTCCTAGAGGTTGCAAACCCTAATTCAACCATCTGAGGTCTCAAAATTAAGGGCGCGCCTAGTCTTCAGGGGTGCTTTTGACCTCAAACTTAGAAGAATTTTCAATGCATTTTTATCATTTTCAAGGTGATTCTGACCTAAGTTCATCTTACGTTCCTCGATGTTTGACAAAACTTCAGAACTAGCTGACAAGCTCACTACGGAGCTAGTTGGATTCTAAACAAGAGCTCTTGGAGAGCACTTTATTTAAAAACATCATCTGGCAGCTGAAAAACATGGGCACCCTTGGCCTCAAGGGGCACTTTTCTTCCTAGAGATAGTCATTTTTGCAACTAGCTAAAAATCACTTAACCTCCAGCTACAAGCTGCTGACAAGTCTTCTGACCCGGCTGAGGTATGCAACGAAAAGATAGAACCAACATGGATAAGTTGAATATCTGAGATGATCAAAACAACTAAGTTTGAGGCTCCAAAACCTTGGGTGCCCCTGGCCTCCAAGGGTGCTTTTTCCTGTTTTGGACATTTCTAACCATGACTAAAACCCTACGTTTGACTCTCGATATCAACAGTTCAGCAACTTAGATTCACCTACTAACAGATGTGTTGTGAAGCCAGTTCAAGTCTGAGACAAACATCCTAGGTGTCATTTGATCAGAAAACTTCATCCAGATCTTCAAAAAGATGGGTGCCCCTGGCTAAGAGGCGCACTTCTCGCTTCAGTGTGTCATTTTTCAAACTCCCTCATTTTGCATTCAATCTCCAGTTTCGGGTGTTAGACATATCTATCGGACTGGCTGGTTGGCTCATCATGAAGCTAATAGGATTCTGGAGAATTTCTCTTGGAAGTGACAATTCTCAGAAAGTTGATCTGGACCTCCAAAATCAAGAGCACCGGGGCTCATAAGTGCACTTTTGCTCCAGAGTTAGAAAAAAATTCTACATTTTCATCTAGACCGGAGTGTTCCAAGCTTAGATTTCGACACCTGGCACTTGGCCATCTGCCATTGTTGACCTCAGAGATGCTAACTTTTCACTTGAAAAAGCAAAAACTATCCATTAGGCTTAAACTGAGTTTTAACTATAACTAACTTCACCATTCTGATCATGAAGTAAAATAAGCCAGTCAAAACAATTTTCAGTCAATTCTGACAAGTTTCAATTTTTAGGGTTTTGACCTAAAAATAGGGGTCTAGAAACCCTAATTTTCTTTTTTTTCAAATTTTTCCAGTATCTTCCTGACATCACACTGACTCAAAGCCCATACTTGATTTTTCCCAAAAACTATGTTTTGACATCATGTTTACAAGGTTTAAACCATTTTAAGCAAAATGCCTTAATGAAGCAAAAAAATTGAGTTGGGTACAACATGTTTGTAGGTTTAGGTTGAAGTCTTGAAGATCATTTGGAGTGAAAAGTTTTAAAAGTTGCAAGGTTGCATTACAAATTTGTTATCTTCACAGAAACTCACATATAGGCCAGATCTAGAAGTTTCAAGACATAAGATCGGAAAGGAAGCAAGTGTAGACTTTGGAGCTCGTGATCACTTTCAGAGTTTTTCAAAAATTAAGAACGAGACTAATATGCCACCTTGGGAATCTTAGTCCTCCCAGGCATATTTTTCAAAGATTCCTTTAGATCTGGTTTCGACATCCGAAGATTCTATATTTTCCCTAAAAAATAGCTACGAGACTAATATGCCACCTTGGGCATCTTAGTCCTCCATAACATATTTTGGTAGCTTCTTTGCATTTTTGGAATCCTCACAACATCTCCAAACTTCTAAGGTACACATATCATATCTCCCTATTGCATAATTTCATTATTTACATCTCTCATTTAGCTTGCATAACTAGGTTTTGCAGGTTGAATATTCATTTGTCTTTTCCAAGCATTTGCTTGGTGGTGAACCCCTTTAAAGCTGAAAGAACCCCCTCCTAGGTCCTCCTCAATGTGAATTGACTCACCTTGTGAGGTTGTTAGTCAATCCAATTAGGACTCCTAGGACATATTCAAATGATTAGTGGAGAAAGAGTGACATTTGTATGCCCTCCTTTTTCACCACCAATCACCTCTATTTGTAACCATAAAAAAATTCTCTAGATTTGTTCAATTTTGTCCAAAAATTTGTTGTGAATATTGAAAAGAGATGGAAGGTACACCAAGGTTCTTTGGAGAGAAACTTTATTAATTTGGAGTTTCCCAGTTTGACTCAATAGAGTTCTTTTCCAAGCCACCAAATTCTTTTGAATTATTTCAATAAGTTTATTCCAAGTTGTGTTATGGACTTTTCCATGGGATAAAGGAATACCTAGATAGGTTGTTGAAAGTTTCTAGATATTATAGTTTAGGGTATTGACTATTTTTTTTATTATTCTGATGTAGATCAACAATTGAGAACCCTTAATGAATTTCAATTGTTGTAGTTGTGTAACAACCTCTAGCCATTGAAACAACTTTTGCAAGTAATTTTCATCACATAAATAATTTTTAAAAATAAATAAATAAGAGAATTGGCATTCTTGTAGGAAAACTGACTTCATATTATTAAATTGTAACACTAACATAATCTTCCCAATCTGCAATAGCTACATGCAAGATTAAAATCAAAACTAGTTTCATCAATTTATACTTCAACTATAAAATATTCAAAACTACATGAAACCATTAAAAAATATACATCAACACCCTCAAAATCAGCTCCTCACATCCATCTATAGGCACTTCCTTCTCTTTATTTCTCCATCTAGATACCATAAACTTCTTCAATATTTCCTATTTCTCAAATCTTCACAAAAATTCCAATCTTAGTTCCATCTCTCCTCTTCATTCTTGGGTGTTGAATACTCTATTCAATTCTCATTTTTTTGTGTCTTTTCGTTTTCCTTTTAGGCATTGAAATTCACCAAACCAATTCTCTTTTGCAACTTGGCACTTTGGAAATAATAACTCCTAGCAACCACTCCTTATGCAAATATTCCACTTCTTGCAACCACCAGGCACCTAGGATAGAGCATGGCCCAAACTAGGGGCATTGGAGATTTAAAATTAAGAATAATGCTTCATTAAATGGCCCACTCTCATCCTGGGTGTTGGACTTTTTCCTCCTTTAATTTGGTGAAGAAATACTCAATTTATGAGCCACAAAACACATGAAAATCAAGCCTTTGGTGTCACATATCCAATGGGTATTATAATTTAATTTTTAATATGCTATAAATATGTGAAAAGTACCTCAAAATCATGCATGTAGGACCAAAATAAAAAATTCATAACAAAATAAAATAAAATGCAATTCTTTTCGTAGGATTTCACGTGCACCTGGATGCTCCTACATCATAGTCTTTTGAGGAGTATTGAAGAAGAATAAACTACTATTTTCAAGGTTAACTTGTCTTGACACCATGGCATAATGTAATAGGATACATTTTCATTCTATAGCTTCCACTATGGTAGCTTCCCCAATAAGATATTGTCATCAATAAAAAATTTATGAGAGCTTGGGTTGAGATGGGATTTCAATCTCAAGCCTTTAATCTTTATGTTTCTTATATTTGTTGAGCTATGTTCCTGCCTATGAATTCTACCATTATTATAAATAAGTATAGGGATAGGGGATATGCTTTCCTTAGCTCACCAAAATCTTTGAAGTGACCATGAGGAATTTATGAGGACCAAGAATGCAGGGGTTGTAAAGAAGGTTTTCATAAGCTTCAACATCTTCTCCTTGAATTTGAACTTAGAACTTTAGAAAAAAAATTCCTAAGACACCTTCATAAGCTTAAAGATGTTGATATTTAGATTAAACATTATTGATATTAGAATAGAGGAGAGATATAATGTGATATTGTACATCAATTTTAAAATGTTAATTTTTTTGTATATGATAGATGACATAATTTTTATGTTTTCATTTCTTTTTTCTTTCAAATTTGAAGAAAGAGACAAGTGGTCTCATGATCATGCCAGTATGTGTCTATTTTAAATATTTAATATATTTTTTTGTCGATGTTTAACTAAGCATGATCAATGAGTGTTCCTAGTAAAGGGTTATTTTTGTTAAGAAATGTTTTTTTTGAGAAATATTTATAATATGTTTATATTTGTACTATGATCTTCCATATTGATATGAAAATCACCAAGAATTAGCATATTTTCATTGAATTGTATGTTAGCTAAATCTTTGTAAATAATGTTAATTATTGTAGACAGTTTTATATTGGGTGGTGAGTACAAGTTAATTATTATAATTTTGAAGTTGTGAATAACTAAGATAGCTTGTATAGCTTCTATATTTTTTGTTCTATAGTAGTTTGACTATGTAATTTGTTTTTTTTGTACATATCATAATTCCATACTTATCCTAAATGGAAATGAATTGAAAGTTTTGTAGTTTACTAGTAAAAGTTAAGTGTGATGTGTGTGTTTATTGTAAGCATATTATGTTTAATTGTATGAATTCACGGTCATTTACATATCATCAATATGAGATTTTAAGCTTCATGTATTCAAAGATTAAATAGATATGGTAGTGGTTGTATTGGTTATATATTTATGATATTGTAGCTTCCATTTTTCTTTTGTTTGTAATTGATGTGTTTTATTTTTGACTTCATAACTGACCTTGAAGTTTTGTTCTATAAGTGGATTTAGTAAGTATAATTATTGCATATCTCAAACATGTGAAAGTGTTGTATATACTAATCCATGTGATTTTATTCCTAATGGGTCAAATGCAACTACATATAGCATAAACCCTTCTAGCCTATAGTTTTTTGATGCACATATAAGTTACACTAGAAATTGTTTACAAATTTTCATATGTGATGGGTTTTATTTTATTTAAGTTTTTCTACCCTTAGTATAGGAACCCATTGTTTTAAAATTGAATCTATATATAGATGTGACATTTTATTAAAGTGATGTTGTCCAATATTTTTACCATTGAATTGAATCCATATTATATCAAATTTGTTTAAAGTTGAGTACATGCTTTGAATTTTTTGTTAGCACTATTTACTAAGTTGTCTTGCATGTTATAGTTCCCAACATATAACTCAACTAGCATGATGATTATAAGTATAATTTATTTTGGAAGGATTTTCTTTAAATATAATATTATATTTCCATAGTTTCATCTATCTCATCAAATGTGTCAATAATACTTGGTTTTCCAAGAACAAATGATAACATTTTAATGTTGTGTAAAGTTAAAAACTTGTTTTTGTGGAAGAGATGAAAAAAAATGGATCAATTTTTGTATGTTGAATTTAGTTGCACTTAACATATTCTATATCAGCATTAGACTATGATTTCATTTACATTGTGTTTATAATAAAGATGAATGTTAAAATAATTGACATATAGGGGTGTGTAGTTCATATCATTTTATCATATCTATATATATAAAGTGTATGGAACAAATTCTTTGTTTATTATAGGTTTTTTAAAAATAAGACTATCTTGTATAGGTTGTTCTCGATAGAAATCACCACAAAATTCTATGTCAATACTGCCAAAATACTTTATTGGGCTATGATTAATGTCTTTCATTATCTTGTCAATAGAATATAAGAGTTGACTATCTATCAAATAAGATTCATTGATGAGTAGTACTTGTAACTATTGATAATGAAATTTTGTAAAGAAACTAGTATTTCATTACTACATAGATGCAAAATGGATTTGTTAAAGGGAATTAGTAACACATACTGTATTTTTGTTCTACCTATCTTGAATATTATTTTTCCTATGTATAACATTATTAACACTTTTTTCTTGAGAAGGTCTAAATCAAGATTGAACTATATACGCATACTAGCATTTGAAAAATTGCTTTTACTATAAATATTTTTCCTATTCTTGTGCAATCAATTAAGAAAAGGTATAATGATTTATTTATATCATTTTTTTGTTTCATTGTAATATCTTTCGAAATTTCTTGTTGTTATTTATTTAGCATTTGTCTTAGCTTATATTATTGCATATTTTCAATAAGGTTTAGATTTTGTACAACTTAAAAATTGATATTTTTCCTTGTTTGTGTTCGGTGCAAGCATTATAAATTAAATTTCTTATATCATATGTTGCAATGATATTGCCATTGATCTCTTTTTAAAAAAATAGTTTTTACATTGTAATTTCATTTGTTGAAACCTGTTGAAAAAGTTAAGAAAAATGTTGGAGGGCCTAGTTATTGTATCATTATAAATATATTTATCTTTGTTTGATGTAGGTAATCTAGGGAGATATGGATATGTTTGAAATCCATGTATCCAGTATCTAATTTTAAAATATTGTAGAAATTGGGCTTGTGCTTAACATCTTTTATAAGTAGAGTTCATCCTTTCAATTGAACTTTTCTAACTCTTATTGATACACTTGATATAATTTTATCTATTATGGTATGAATTGTTTTGAAAAATAAATTAGTTCTATGACTTGTAAAGTCGCCACTCGAATGCAATAGCTCCCGCTATGCAATTTTTTTATACTTAAACTTGTTGGTTATGTCTTAATTTCATGGTTCACCAAAGAAAAGGGTTGGAAAATTCATTTCTTTTGTAAAATTATCTTTGAATATTCCAATAGAATTGATTTTATTCAGTACATGTTATTTTAGTTATCTTATTATGCAAGTCATAAACTAGCTAGGATTTTGTAAATCAATGGATCAGTGTATCAGTATATATTTTAGATTCATTAGAATTATTTATTTTAGTACTAATTGTGTCACTATCATCATGTCTATTTTGTTTCAAAATCATTATTGTCTATGTTCAAATTTTTTCCCAAGAATGGTTTATTGAGATATTTTCTCTTCTATAAATGTCTTTGGAATAAGTGATTTAATGCTCTCATGATGAGATTGGGATGAACAATGCAAACTTGATATAGATTCTTGTATTGCAACTTTATTTTCAATGCAATAATGCTTGTTATTATTTCATCAATTGTCCATATAAATATGGTTTATATAATATTCATGTGTCTAGACACATTAGTTATTGGCCTAGCTAATCCCATTTGAGACTGTTTGTCTCCCATTGTCTAATCTATACAAAAGCAACACATAGTGATAATTTTTTCTTTGAGGTCTAGTAGGGATGGAAAAATATGTAGTGTCTTGTTTCATCTTATTAATTATGATGTGGCAAAGTATGGCAACTTACCATTGTGAAGATTTTATTTTACAAGAGATGCATACATTGGCCAATGAATTTATTATATTATTTTTTATAAAACTTTGGTATGTTTATTTGTCATGTTCATTAAGCTTTTTTATACTATAGCAAAAATATAAATGTTTGCAAATAAAGAATCTATATTATGGAGTATCCTCAATTGCTTTAAAATATTTTTGTGTTGGATTGGTGTCTTTGTAATATTTTTTCTTTTTAAAATGTTTTTTATTTGATTTACTATTACATACCATTTTTTGAATTGATTAAGTTATATTCTTTTGTTTTCAATTTTTTGGTCAATAATTTTGGGTTGTGTTTCTTAATCTAATTGCTTGCACTTAGCATAATCTATATACAATGTAGTTTCTTGAACACTTGTTTCCCATTTCCTCTTTCTTTCTTCACTATTTTGTGTTTTTACAATTGTAGGTGTAAAATTGGAGATTTTTTTGCAAATGGTCCATTAATATATATTACCATTAAAGTGGCTCATATTGTAATACATGAGATTATTTACAAGATAACGTTATTTAAGTAATGGTCTAAGCAATTTTATTTTATTTTTATTCGTAAGAGGTGTTGTATAGGTATGATAAAAATCAGTATATAATGCATGCCCTTGAACCAAGGGGTGCTTCAAAGCAATACAATGCAAAGTTGTGTCATCCATAATACCTATTAAAACTACCATAAAAATTGCAGCAATCAATAGATTGATGTATTGACATTATGCCCCCTTCTTTGAGAGACTTTCATCTTGCCCACAAACTCCCCCTTGTGTGGTTGATACTACATTTGGTGCTTAACAAGGGGGATTTCTTCCTTCTGACCTCTATCTATTACAAAGATGATTTCCATGAAATATTTACTTGTTAATGCCCGATACAATCACCAAAGTTAATGAATCTATGGGAGGTGGTTAAGCCATGTCACGAACCCAAGCGTTGTACTACACAACACAAGGAGACCAAGACTACACACCTTGCAACAATCCCTCCCAATGCAAGCGAGGGGTTTAGGCCTGTGACCCAAACTCTAATACCAATTTTTGCAAATACGGTTGTTGTTGCACCAAAAGATTGATATGTTAATGCCCAATATAATCACCAGAGTTAATGAATCCATGAGAGGCAGTTAAGCCATGTTATGAACTCGATCGCTACATTACATAGCACAAGGAGACCAAGGGTGCACACCTTGCAACACTATCCAACCATGCTTACTGTGAGTAGGTGCCAAAGTATTTTAGTCCACTTCTGCTAAAGGGATCTTCCCTCATGTTGCTTCAAAATTTTATTTTGCAGCACCATTTTTATTTGCATCAACTTTCCCCGAGTTTGCATTCTCGAGGAGAATCAAAGAATTAGAGGAGACCAACATATTTTCTTCCTTCTTGTAGTGGAATTTATTTTGTGTGGATTTCAGAGATGCATGGAGCTGTGGAGAAGTGAAAGTATGCATATTGCACCCATCTAAACCTATTGAATCCTGTTAGGAGGCACACTTCATGAGTAGCAGGGAAACTGATTCCTTCCCTAGACCACTCGAGGAAGCATCCATAATGTAATGTTGTGGTTGGACATCAATCCACCAAGATTATTTCTCAACTTTATTCTTGAATTTGGGGTAGTTATTGGCCATGTGGCCAATTTCAAAGCATCTCCTACATCGAAAGAGAAAAACTTCATAATCTAAAGGTTGAGACCAACAATGACCCACAACCTTGAAGGTGATGTCCCCTGGAATGTTGAACCCTAGTTGTGTAGTTACTATTTACTATTACTACATAGGGTAAATATGAATGTAATGTGAATTTTGGAGATGAATAAATTATGCTTGTACCTTGTTATCAATATGAGTGTTATCTCATTTAATGTTTTCTCATTTGATATTATCTTAGTTTATGTTATTCATGGTGAAATACTACATATATGTGAATAGATGGTTATTGAATTATTATAATACTAACTTTGGAGATGATTATATGTACTGCATATGTTGTGAACAATTGACTGTCATGTGCATGTGTTAGTGGATGAAGGTATGTGTTCATTCCTCCAGGAAGAGGGGAATTATCACTCAAGAGAATATCTTGGTTGGGTAACCGATAAAACTAAACTAACTAAGCATATACACACACCACATTAGAATGATTGAGTTGTGTCAGTTTGTGGGTAATAAGTAAGTCATCCTTAGCCGATATGTTACTTGAGAGTCTTGATTACCTTTGCATGCATTGGGAGATGTTTATCTATTTGAGCTTTTGAGATATTTCTTGTGCTATTACGTTCATATGGACAAGTGGGATGTACGTGGAAGTGTGTTTATATATATATGCACATGCATGTCAATGAGATCTAACAACATGTATATGCATATGTATATATGTACCACACGTAAACACTCATCAATATGATGGTAATCGTGAATAACTTTATGTGAATTGAATGTGAACATATACATATGTGTATAGTATATACACATATCCATATGTATATGTATATCGAAACATATGTATGTTGGTGATTGGACATGCTCATATGGATGCATCAATATAGATATCCTACACATATGTGTACATAAAGTTATATACATTTATACATATATATGCATACATTTAATATAATGTGTTTATTATATACTATCTTTCTTGTACTTATATATATATATATATATATATAAATACATTATAGTATTTAAATATATATGTATATAATATATATTCGACATATCATATATGTTAATTAGGATCGACTATCTCTTATTCATTAAAGTCAATTTATAAGGTTGATATGTAGTCGATAAAGACTATGAGAAGAGGTCGATATTAACTATGTCAATGGAGGTTGATTTAATATCTTATGACTATTAAATGCAAATCAATTACCATGAGGAATGACACACGATTTAAGTAGTTGCATTATATTTGATATTTATGTCCAATATATGCTTGACTTAGTTGACGCCTGTAGTGGAAGCCATACTTGATTTTTCTCAACGTAATAAATTGCTAAAGTTGATTCATTCACCAAATGGATTGATGGAAACCTATTGTCATGATTTGGAAGTTGAATGAGTTTGATGGTGCCACATGTGAAAGAAATAGAATAGGAATTGGCGACACCTTTGTGTTTGATTTGTTGTAGATGTCTTCTCATTGTAATGATTTGAATCCTTCATGTACATCTTGAATAATTCTTGGATTGTTGTTAAGAAAACTAGTCGACCTATAGGTGAATAAGTTGAGTATTAGCTTGAGAATTTTCCATCTTTTAGTTGAGTAGCTTTACATGAAGCTTGTTGTCATTTTGCATGCCTAATCTGTAGGCCATGAGGTTGCTAGATTTCTCTATATATAGCTAAACTATTTCACTTGAGAGGGACACATTATTTCCCAAGAGATTATACATCTTTTTCAGTTCATTGTTTTTGAGTTATTACTAGCCATACTTGTCTTATTGTATGAGTGAGATATAGAGAATGTTTTGTTGTAAGAGGCAAATTTTTTGTTTGAGAGAAGTAAGCTACATGTGAGTTATATTTTTTTGTGAGAAGCTAATTATCAAGCTAATTATTATGGGAGAGGGCTACATTATTGTCTTTAGTTTTGATAAGCGATAATAGGCATGGAGATCTCTTCTTCTTTGTTATCTTACTTTTGAATGATGAGTCTTGCATGCATGGTTGAGATGTCTTTCCTAGTATATGCATTATAGAATTTACATTATTTTTCAAAGAAATTTGAAGCTATTATTTTGTCTTCATATTGTGTTTTTAAATACTCCATAGTAGGAGAGATTGCTTGACATAGGTATTTAACTATACTAGATATGTTTAAACATGGGTTGCTCATAGCTATTTATTTGATTATAAAAGATAGCTAGTGGGTTGATTATGGATTGAGAGGTTAGTAAGACCTAGTGAATTAGAACTAATCCTTGATTAGTTTCAATGCACACTTAAATACGAAGTTATCGTATTGGTAAGAGTAGACTCATAGCTTAAACCCTCTTGGTCAAAGAGGTGATACTCTCGAATGGAGTCCTCTATTATTATGATAACTCTTTGATTGAGGCCATGCATTATGTTTTTATTTTACTCCATGATAGGAGGTATGTTTGTCATAAGTATTATATACTAGGTATGATTGAACACAAAAGGCATATATTGTACACTTAGCTAAGTTATTGATTTAACTAGGAGATCTTGTGTTTACTCCTAGGATAGATAATCTAGTATGGGAGGAAGTTTAAAGTACTTACTTGTAAGTAGGGTTATCCAAGTATATAGGTTATCTTTGGAATGGACTATCCATAGAAGGAAATACCTAACTTGTGAGCTTACTAGTTAAGTAGGTTTATTCTAAGTAGATTAATAGTGTTGTAGGTTATCTAGGATGAAGGACTATCCATTGAAGGAAATGGCTGTGTAGCTTAAGATAGCCTTAACTTAGATCAACCCTGAGTAGTGTATGTGATAGATGACTTCATTCGAAGTACTGAATGAGAACTCTTTAATCAAAGTAGTGTGAATGTTCAAGACTCCACTCTAGATTGTGTGACTATCGAGACTACACTGTCAATTCATTGTGATCTAGTATTACATTCTAGATAGATATTTTAGGGTTACAAGTTCTAGTTATGTAGGACAAAGAACTATGCTCAGTTGGTTGTCGTTATCGGTTACTCTACCAATCTCTTCATCGAAGGGAAGGGCCATCTATCGAATGATAGATGTGATAGGGACTGCATTATGAGATTGTGGTTGGCAAAAAAGCACCTAAGTGATGCTTCTCCTCCACAGCACATGACAAAAGAATCAAGATTTGAAAGGAAGGATCCTGGACCATCTTATAGCTATTTGTTCCAAAGCTCATTGGAGCTATGTATGTAAATGTATGTATTCTTGTATTGTTGTAACTTGTGAAGTTATTGTAATGAAAAGGAATCTTTATTGTAATATGATATGGAATCTTGTTCATATATTTTCTCAATAAAAGAAAGAAAAAATTTATTGCAATGACTTGTTACCTTTTATTCACTGGCAAAGTGTAAATTTAGAATTTTTTATTGCATTGAAGGGTTGGCATGTTACATGTGTTATCCAAGCTACTAGGTTCAACACTAAAAAACTATGAGCTAATTACACAACAATGCATAAACCTTATCAGAATATAATGGTTGAAAAAGTTCTTGTGCCACAACAGCAAGAGAAAATAACATAGGGAAGTGAAAAGGAAGATGAGATTCCTAGTAACTTGTGCAAATTGGTACTAGTTAAGAGTTTTCCCTGGAGTTAGGAACGCCTAAACTAACAACTTGTGATATTACTTGGAATTGCAAAGAATTATGTAATCAGGTTATGTAGGAAGGTTAAGAAGAATAACCAATATATACCTTTATCCTACGAAATAGTTATATGACTCTAAGGGGATGGGAAGAAATGAGATAACCCCTTAATAGTAGCAACCTATAGTCATAAAGAGTCAAGAAGTCTTGAGTTTAGAGAAAAACGTAGATATGTTTTCAATTTGGAAAAACTAATGACTTCTTCTCAAGTCATGATGCCAATTAAGTCATATATTTTGTGACTAATGAGAAAGGAAAAGGTATTGGGATTTTTGGAGAAAGATAAATGGAAATGTCAAGGAGTAAGACCTATTATCATCCCATACCTTATATTTATTTAATTGGAAGATCAAATGATATTAACATCAATGTCTTAGAAAAGGATAGGCAAATAATTTAATCATGATAGGGAAGATCATTGCCTATGGAATTGGAAAGGGAAGATCTAGGCTACTCATGAATTGGAAGAAAGTTTATGTACAGTCCTATATACCTTATATGGGGGATTGAGATAATGATGTTATTTCTATTTATAATTAGTAATACTATATATAAATGAAATATATCCATGTCGTGAAGAAATTTGACACTCTAACTTACTATGCTAAGAGACCCGTGGATAATAAGGTTTAGCTATTAAGCCATAGAGATGGAGTGAAAGATAAGGTAGGATGCGACATTATGTGAACCACATCAAAAATCTCTTTATAAGAATGATTATTTGATCATACTTTATACTTGAATGAAACCCTGGGTTTAGAATAACTTAATTGGGACGAGAAGTTAATTTGAATAAAAAGAGAGACCTTAGGTTAAGATTTAACCTATTGAGTCGGGTTATGTACTAGAATACTCATTAACACCTATAAGTTGGGAATAACTTATTTGGTTTAGTTGTACATTTGGTCTTGATTGGAACATATAGGGGTAGAGAAACCTACAACATTGATGACTCCGATTGAGAACTCTATCCTAAGAATTGGAAGGGAATATTGAGATTGAGATTCGCCCAAGTGGATGTGTAAATCACTTGAGCTTATGAAACTCTATATGATTGGAGACATAGGCGAGATTCCTAGTGAGTTAAAGTAGCTACTTGGTTAACTACTTTACACTCTTGAAAGCAAGTTATAGTGTTGACAAGAATCTACTTTGATTGGCTCTTTTATTAAAAGGGATGCACTCTCAAAGGGAAGCATCTATTGTTATTTCATGACATCATAGAATTTTCACTTACCGTGAAATGTTGAAAAATTTATTGAGTAGAACATCAGGGTTGTTACTTGAGCTCAAATAGGATATACCGAAGTTGGGAATCAGCTATGCAATTAAGTGAATCAAAGGAGATAACAAGGACCATTCATGCTTGGTAATTAGGTATGCAATTAAATTTGATATCTTCTAAGGACCAACATGATTGAACGAGGATTAATACTCAAAATTAGTACCAAATTTACCGATAAAATTAGATTGAGTTAAAAGATGGAATACATCTTTGAAAATAATCTGAGGACAAAATAAATCCAAGTTGTGGATGTTTTAAAAAAAGAGATTTATTCCACTAAACTTATAACCATTATTACATGGGAATTAAAGATGGTGTGAGATCGTAAAATAGGTTGTCACTTAGTCAAAGAATAGATTGTTATTGGATATAAAAGAACCTATGTACCCAAAATTTTGGAAGATTCAAGAATGAAACTAGGAAATTAATGTCAGAGTTAGGACATTGGAACGACAAAGTGATTGTCGGATGAGGAACCATTATAACCTGAGAAGAGATAAAGTAAGAGGCTGCAAGGAATGTGGCAAGATAATGTCTAGTATGCCAGGAAATGAAGACTAGATGTCATCATCGGTAGGACATGTAAACTCTCTTGAGATTCTAGAGGGAAAGTGGTAGAACACAAGACAAATCAATTTGTCTATGTCGATAAAATTGACATAATGTTCTAGTGGACAAACTCACCAAAGCAACCAATGCTATTTAGAAACTTCACTTATAGGATTTCAGTTCTAAATAATATATTGTGGGAAGTAGTTGCTTAGTATTCTTGAGAAGGTTATCTTAGTTATGAATGAGAAAATAATGATAGGGTTGTGTAAACCATTATCATACTGTTGGCGTTTCAAATCGTACCTCTGGAATGCGTTTTGGAAATGGATAGCTATGTGCAGTAAACTACTCTTAAAATTCGGAGGGGAAGCTCCCTCTTTTGCTAAGTTTGCTAAAAGAAAGTAAACTAGAGCTAATTTTCCTATATTTTTTATTCAGCTACGAGAACACAAGGTTATAGAACTCTAGATGTTGCAGCTGATGTTTTCCCTTTAATGAAACTTAACAACTACAACTAACTTATGCTATTGATGTTTCTAGCTTCTCAAGTAAATGCATAGCAAGAGAGTTAGAAATGGATGAGATTGATTTTCTAACAAATATACTTAAATAAACTTTTCTCAACATACATCTACTGACTTTCAAAGCAAGCTGAAAAGGAGATCATATAATTAGTACATAATAAATGGAAATCTGAGACTTTATATCGGGGCAACAAAAGCACGCTCAAGACTTTATATTCTCAAACTTCTGGCAGAAGATTACAATTTCGAGACAACAAGTTGTGGAAAAATGCACGCAACATGCGATCAAACCAGATTATCACTTGACACAAGACACATGTACTGAACAAGGATTTGTAGCTAAAAGAGGCATGCAAACTTGCCCTTATCAAAAAGTGAACTGAAACTAATCGATAACAAACATGAAGGCATAAGCTCAGCAATTATGTTATCACAAGCACAGTTAAAGAAAAATGAGCAAGCACTGCTCTTATTTATACACAAGCAGAGGAGTAGGGAACCCTAAAATCTCCTTGCTTTTACAACTAATACTCGCCAAAACGCAAGCTTTATTTCTAAACCTAAAGAAGATAAGCATCTAACAACCTATGAAAACCTAAAAACAAGGAAAGCGCCAACTCATTACATCATGATATCCTTCTTCTTCAAAGAATGGATAAGAATTGAGATGAAAATTGAAAGAAAGCTGAAAGAAAGCTTCTAGAAGATTGTCGCTTTGAATCTAGGCCACATCCACCAAAAAAGTTGATTTATTTCTTGTTTTTCCAGTGGAGAATGCTGCTGAAAATAGAATGTTGCTCTGTCTTGAAAAAGCAATTTCTCTAAAAAAAGATGTGACCTAGGTTTTGTAGAAAATCATGTTCCGGAGAAACCTAGATGCTTAGAAACTGAAAAAAGCTAAATCCATCCTGAAAAAGCAGCCAAAAAGCAGAGAGGCCCATGTGATCAGAAATAGAAAAAGCTAAGTGGTTGTTTTGAAAAAGCAACGCCCTAGAAGTTTGGATCATGAAAAAGCGTTCCTTTTTTTCTCATTGATCTCGGAAACACAAAGAACACCAAAAAAGCATGTTGTTTGTTTCTTCAAATCTTCGTTGAGGAAAAAGAGAAAATCTTCTTGCTCTAAACTCCAACCTACAAAAATGAATAATGAAAGACAAAATATCCTTTAAATAAGTTATGGTTGAGAAAAATTTGCTTTCATTTTCTTTAAATCCTTCAGAGCCAATCTCAGGCAAGTTCATTGAATGTAGACATCGTTTGAATGCTGAATGATGAAAAATTTGAAAATTTACCTAAGGCATTGAGCCTTGGGTGCCATTCTCCTCCTGAGGCGCTTTTCCTCTCCATACTTAGCCATTTTCTTCACCTTTTTCATTTTTTGCTTGATTTTACCCTTGGTTTGATTTTGATTTCTGGATGTTTGGAGGATCCTGTGTTATGACGGAGGAGCTCATCGCGAAGCTGGAGAAAACCTGATGAAGTTGTCTTGGAGGAAACTTTTCATAGTAGCTTCATCTGACCCCTCAAAAATTCAGGCGCCTATCTCCTCCAAGGGCGCCCATGATCACCAGTGTTAGTCATTTTTCTTAAAATTTCAATTTTTTGTGTTTTCTTGACCGTCTGATGAATTTACAACTCTGAGAGTTCAGGAGGTTTGATGAATTGACTAAATGCTCTGTTGTGTAGCTTGGCAAAATCTGAGATGATGATCTTGGAGATTGCAATAGCCAAAACTGCCATTTAAGGCCTCAAAATCCTAGGCACCTATCTTCCTTTGGGGCGCCCATGTTTACCAGACTTAACCATTTTTCCATTCTTTTCAAATTTCTATACTATCTCCTCTCCTTTAGATGATCTTGCCATTTTGGATCGTCCGGAGCTCCGATAGACTGACGGTTGGACTTATCGGATAGCTGAGAAGATATTGAGGGGGGGGGGCTCTTGGGAATGATGTCTCCTGAAAGTTGAGTTTAGAGCCCCAAAAGATTGGGCACCTATCTCCTCCAGGGGCACCCATCTTTACCAGAGTTAGTCAATTTTTGAGGATTTTCGTCTTTTCTCTTGACTTTCTTCATTCTGCACAATTTTACCCCTCTGACCATTCTGTGATATCTAATGACTAATAAATCTGACGAGCTTGTTGTTGAATCCGTCATAGAGCTGGACTGAATCTAGAGAAGAGCTATTGGGGACTGCAAACCCTAATTCTATCTTTTGAGAACTCAAATCCTTGGGCACCCCTGACTGCCTGAGGTGCCCAACACCCCTAGACTTAGTCATTTTTATGAGATTTTCAACCTTTCCAGTTTGCTACTTTTTCAAGACTTCTTTCTTCGATCTGAGATTTTGGCCGACTAAATGATCAGATGACCATGCTGATGGATTCACTATAGAGATGAGAGGATTTTGAGCAACAATTCCCTAGGAGAGTGATCTCTTGATTTCATCATATGACCCTCTGAAAAATTAGGTGCCCTTCTTCTCTAGGGGCACCCAAACTGAGCAGTGTTAGAAACTTTTTTGCAATTTTCAAAATTCTTCCTCGTTTGATGTGCCTCCCTTGAGCTTGGCTATCGAAATAGAAAAAATTCTAAAGCATGAAGGTTTAGGCGCCCAAACTGAGCAGGGGCGCTTGGATTCACTAGCCTTAGTCAAAATTTTGCTTTTTTCAACTTTTTTCAGCTTCCTCTCTTTGTTCTTTGTTTCTCGTGCACGTTCATTGTTGACAGCTTCTGTTTGATGCTTGAATGTCTGATTCTAGCACCTGGCAGCTAACTGACCTCCATTGATGACCTTGGTCCTCTAGAAAAAACTTTTGAAAAAGTAGAATAGACCCAACAGGGTAAAACTGATCCTTTCGTGATTCTGACTACACCAGCCTGATGAGGAAGTATTTTAAGCCAATCAAAATCAATCTCAACCCTAGAGACCAAAATTTCTATTTTTAGAAATTTTTGCTAGTATCCATTTTGAAAGAAACCCAGAAAAAGTTTCTATTTTTAGAAAACTGCTAAAAATAGAAATTTTCCTAAAATTTAGGGTTGAAAAACTGAAATATGGGTATTGTAGATTTGGTTGTTCTAAGCCGACCCAGATTGTCAGATTTTGAAAATTTCATGTTTTTGACCCCCATGCAAGACATGTGAAACCCCAATTTTGACCTTTTTGATAGATTTGGACAAGACTTTAACTCATTTCTTCAAAATGCTTAAGTGTAGAAAAAAAATTAATTTGGGGTACAACACATACCATGAGACATTCAATGAAATGAATTCACAATATATTATTATAGTCAAATAGGAAAAAATGGTAGGCTAAATCTTAAATGATTTATCAACTTCTAACATTGGGGTTTGGACAATATATGGAAAGGAAGGTTGGAAACTCTATTAAGCCAAAATAGGCTTAGAAATAGGGTAAACCATAGACTTGATAGAATGTCAAAAAGAAGTAATAGATCGAAGAGATCGATGAAACTTTTTTGATACCAAGCTTAAGTATGAAGCAGTGTTCAAATTTGACAGGTGTTCAAGAGCAATGTTATGCTCAAGATGGACAAGTAATAAAAAAAAAGTACTTTATGGAAAGGAAAATGGATGTGTAAGTGACAGACAAACTCGGTTTATGAGTTTTCTAAAAGTGTAAATACCAAAGGGGAAGGATAGGACCCACGATGTACTATACAATGCACTGACATTCCTTATCTAATTGGATTATACTAAGGATAAATTCATGGGCCAATGATTTATGATCATTGTCTTAGGTGTCATGTATAGCTACAATTGTATCTAGGATGTGAATATATGATAGTGTAATAAATCTCTTTGGGAGAGTAATTATGTGTAAGGCATACGAGATTTCCCTATGTGATAGTGAGGGCACTTGAAGCAAGGTCCAGGAAGGGAAAGGTTGCAAGGAGAGATGCTACATAGGATGAATGTTTTATAAATCTTACGTATTTTGAGAATGGTAAGTAAAACATTATTTAACTCTAACTATATGTTAAAGAGCTATAGATCATTGGGGACAATGATTCACAAGGGGGGAAGTGTGTTACACCCTAGTTATGTAGTTACTATTTGTTGTTACTACATAGAGTAAATATGAATGTAATGTGAATTCTAGAGATGGATAAATTATGTGTGTACCTTGTTATCAATATGAATGTTATCTCATTTAATGTTGTCTCATATGATGTTATCTCAGTTGATGTTATTCATGGTGAAATACTACATATATGTGAATAAATGGTTATTGAATTATTATTTCTAACTTTGGAGATGCTTATAGGTATTGCATATGTTGTGAACAATTGACTGTCATGCGTATGTGTTAGTGAATGCAGGTATGTGTTCCATTCCTCCAGGCAGAGGGGAAGTATCACTCGGGAGAAGATCTTGGTCAGGTAACTAGTAATAGTAAACTAACTGAGCATATACACACACCACATTGGAATGATTGAGTTGTGTCAGTTTGTGGGTAATAGGTAAGTCATCCTTAGCCGATATGTTTGCATTTGAGTCTTGTTTACCTCTACATGCATTGGGTGATGTTTATCTATTTGAGCTTTTGAGATCTTTCTTGTGCTATTATGATCATATAGACAAGTGGGATGTACATGGAAGTGTGTTTTATATATATGCACATGCATGTCAATGAGATCTAACAAAACGTATATGCATGTGTATAGATACCACACGTAAACACTCATCAATATGATGGTAATCATGAATGAATTTATGTGAATCAGATGTGAACATATGTATGTGTATAGTATATACACATATCCATATGTATATGTATATCGATACATGTGTATGTTGGCGAATGGACACGCTCATACATATGCATTGATATAGATATACCTACACATACGTGTACATAGAGGTTATACATTTATACATATATATATGCATACATTTAATATAATGTGTATTATATACTATCTTTCCTATACTTATATATATATATATATTTATCAAATGTATGCTTACATTATAGGCTTGCGATATATATAAATATATATACATATATATGTATATATAAATATATATTAATCATCATATATACATATATATAAATACATTATAGTATTTAAATATATATATATGTAAATAATATATATTATCTATATATATAATAATAAATATTTGACATATTATATATGTTAATTAGGATGAACTATCTCTTATTCATTAAAGTCGATTTATAAGGCTGATATGTAGTCGATAGAGACTATGAATGGAAGTCGATATTGACTATGTCAATGGAGGCTGATTTAATAGCTTATGATTGTTAAATGCAAATCAATTACCATGAGGAATAACACGCGATTTAAGTAGTTGCATTATATTTGATATTGTTGTCCAATATGTACTTGACTTGGTCAATGCCTGTAGTGGAGACCATAATTGACTTTTCTCAACATAATAAATTGCTAAAGTCAATTCATTCACTAGATGGATCGATGGAAACCTGTTGTCATGATTTGGAAGTTGACTAAGTTTGATGGTGCCAAATGTGAAGGAAATAGAATAGGAATCGGTGCCACCTTTGATGCAGAGTAGGGGTAATCAATCTCACAACAACCTTGAACAACCACTTACAAGTGCCTTTGTTCATCAAAATGTGGGTTTTCCTTCACAAACCCTTGCTTTTCCTTGTAGCCTTTCAAAAAGGAATTTTTCGGCATAACTTCCCAACCATAACTTATCCCCAAAAAAGAAAACTTGTTTCAAATACCCATTTTTCCATTATTAAACATATCTCAAAACTAGGGTGGGGTTCTTTGTACGGAAGGCTTCAAATTTTGAATGTCCTCTTACTTTGACTAGGCCTAATCGGCAATTAGGCATGCTCCAAGTGTGTTCAAGGTTTCAAAATCTCTCTCAACACCCATTCTAACACTCTCCACATGTCACACAAAACACAAAACATCAGATCTTGCATCTGCCTATATAAAAGATTTTATTTTTCAGTATCATGTAGATTTTCAAACAACCTAGCAAGATTAAATAGGGTTGTGACTTTATCCCATGGTAACTCAAGTGAAACACCTACTTCTTCTAGTCGATGGAAGAATTCGATATCCTTAAAGCGCACAGAAAAAACTGTAGAATTGGCACTGGGGCTTTTATTTATGAATTCAACCCAAACGCCTTTTTCTAATGCCTCCATAAAAGTTTGTTGAGCCAACTCTAGATCATCATGGTCAAAATGAAGAACCCCAATGTTGTTTAACAATTCAATGGGTACTTCTTCTCTTCTCTTCTTCATAAGAGACTTTGTTGTCTTAAGAGAATCTAAGGCTAGAATGGATTTTGTCGATATTAATAACTCACCCATCTTGATAAATGTATGGGCATCACGTGGATCTATGTGAGTTGCCTTTCTTAAAATTTCCAAATCCTTCTCTGCTTACCCTTTCTAAGCATATATATGGCCTATAGCTTTTAAGCTCTCACAGTTCTTACTTTGGACCTCCAAAAACTTTTCAAAATTTGAGAGAGAACTCTTAAGATCTCCTAGCTTCAATTGAACCTATCCACAAAATATTGTGGCCTCTGGCTTTCCTTGACTAATGCCGTGTAGTAATAGCCAATGGTGTCATAATCACCTTTACTATGATAAGATTGTGCAAGATTATAATACAAATGAGATTTCATGAGAGGGTGGTCAGTTGAGACAAGAGTTGTCTCAATCAATTGTTCCACAAGAAAATGTTGCCCTATGAAGAAAAAATGGTTTGCTAAATGATTCAATGTCATTGCATAGTATGAGTATAATTCAAAGGCCCTACACATATTTTCCATTCCTTAATAAACACTACCTTTTTCACTAACTGTGAGAATCCTACAAGTAAAAAATGCATAAAACTAACCACAAATATTTCTCCCCGTTTCAAACAGCAAAATTGCCAAAAAAATGTGTTCAAAACCTGTAAAAAAATGAAAATAAAATCATGCTAATTTTTGCACCAAAAAAAACCATGAGACTGTAGCTTTTTTCCTACTATTATGCTTTGATATATTTTTCCCAAGCATCCATATCTTGTTTGAAATCGCCTATTTCAGGCTTTTATCCATAGCAACAAGGCAATGAACTATTTGATAAAATGCTTTGGTAGACATGTATGAAAAATGTGGTAGAATAGACAAAGTAATGAACTTTGGAAAAAATGCCTCAAATAAATGTGGTCTCATGGTGATGGAATTCCATGACAAATTCCATGAGAAGTGAATTGTTATGGATTGTCATGACATTCCATCACCATGAGACCACATTTCTTTGAGGCATTTTTTCAACCAGTTCAATGCCTTGTTTATGTTATTGCTTACTATTATGCTTTGATAAAAAAATTGCAAGCATCCATAGCTTATTTGAAAGCACTTTTTTTAGGATTTTAGCCATAGAAACAAGGTAGTGAACTGTTTAATAAAATGCTTTGGTAAATAATATGTATGAAAAATGTGGTAGCATAGACAAGGCAATGAGTTGTTTGAAAAAATGCTCAAAGAAATGTCGTCTCATGGAATGCCATGACAAGAAAATGCAATTGGAAGCTGCTCCTAGTTATTAGTTATGCAATGTGAAGTAATTGCATAACTCCTTAGGTTGAATTTGTAAAACCTATATTGTAATTGAAATTTTATCATCTATAAGCATCTAGTTATTAGTTATGCAACGTGAAGTAATGTTTTGAGTTAGAAAGATGTGCAATGCAATGCAATCAGCAATGCAAATGATTATGAACAAATAATTGATACCAATTCATAATATACCCCTATATTCTAACCTAAAATACATAAAAAGAAATCCAATCATACAAAGTATTATCAACAAATAATTGAGACCAGAATCAAAGCACTAGATTAAATCTTCTTGTACATTGATTGCTTCAAATAGATATTACAATATAACATAAGTATCCTCATATATGTTTTTATAAATGCCTATGATGATGATATCAAAATTTGGTCTTGGTTTCTCTTTTATAAGAGAAGAAAAAAGCTTCAGATCATTACAAAATATGGCATCTTTTCAAAATCCATTCCTCTTTGTATAAACTAAACTAAAAATTATATTTTCTTAAAATGAAAAATAGAGAAAATAGATAACTAATGAAGTTTGTAGCACTTGTGACACCATATTCTGTTAATCTCCATAAGGCACCTGTGATCATTGAAGATCTATTCAAGGTCCTTTCTTCATATTAGTGTATTTGAATGTGCAGTTCTTCCACTGTGACAACCCCAAGGCCGATTGCTCTGGAGGACCCAATTACTTATGCTCCCAGTCGTACACTGTATAATCATGTGGCTATTTGTATTCTTGAATTTTCAATATATTTGCAAGGTGAATCTTCCATCGATTGTCTAGTAACGCCCTACCATCCATGATAAACTTAGAATATCCAACATCCAATGCTATTACTCCATCCATTATTAAGTCAAACCTATCAAGACTCAACTCACCATCCTTTTGTATGCAAGTGATGCATTGTGGAACAATCTATCCAAATTCACTCTTCCATTCATTGAGGTCCTTCAAGTGGTCATCATCTTTCAATATTTTTGGCACAAGCCATTGATTTAGAGTATGAAATTAATCTATTCTTGTTCTAATCTTTTGGTCCTCTCCTTTCATATATTGGAATTCATCTATAACTATTTTGGCCATCTACTCTATAGGTTTTAATGCTGCAAGAGCCTCAGTACTCCTTTGTAATATTCTACACAAGGTTATTAATGTGTGGTGTATGGGCTGCCAACTCTTAAAAAAGGGGATCCAATATGAGTACATGTGTTTTCATTTGATCAATTGCTTGTGTCAGTGAGCTATAACAATCATGCACACTTTCCAACTTATTCATAATTAGCTTTATCCTATGCTCAAGGAACTTCTCTAAAACATTTGAGGTTTTCTCCTCATTGTTAGCTTTCTTTAACTCTTCGATCTCTTATCTAAGAATGCTCACTTGTTTAGTAGAAGCACTTTCTATATCAATTGGTGGAGCAGGAGGACACTGGTATAACATTATTTCCTTGTTCTGTGAGGGGCTTGCTCCTTTCAATTATTCCTTCAACTTCACATTTTCCATGAATAATTTAATGACTTCATCATTTAAAAAAAATTGTTCATTTTCATACTCTCCCAATCTAGATTCCATCTCCTTAATTGCAGCTTGAGTGAACATAGTTGAATGCATTTTCATGGTTGCAACTTCGAGAGGAGATGTATCCTTTAATTTTTTCACCATAGTTGTCCCTTTCATTTCCTGCACTACATCTAGTAACCTTGTTTTTTGTGTACTCTTTGTTTTGGCCCAAAATTCTAAGGTTTCAATCTTAGGGTTATACCCTATGCCACTTACCCCTTCATCTGAGTCAAACTCAGTAATCAGCATTGGGTCCTCCTGTGTTCTGACTTGATCAAGTAAAAACATTTTCTTTAATTCCATACTAGGGACAATAAGTATATTACTTTTCTAAATCATCTCTTTAGCCTCTTGTGGGCTGACATCAATAATATCAATCCTTAACTTATTCAAATTTTGGGCTACTATCTAGTCATGTTGGGATTCCTCAACTCCCATCTTATTTATTTCAACCCTCACTTGAAACTCTCTCATTTTCATCTTAATTCAAAAGTCTTTAAATTCAAGGGTTTTGATAAATTCATCATCTTCCAAGAACTTGAGAGCTACAACTAAACTAACATCCTCATGCATTTCTCTTTCTCCTTGTACCTCAATATCAACTCTAGCTTCAGGCCAATGGTCTTCAGTTTCAAGCATAGGCTGGTCCACTTCAACACCATCCTTGAAATGTCTTAACACATTAATTGCTTATTTTGTATCTCCAACCTCCTCACTTATTTCATAGGAAACAATTGGGTCTATCTCTTGTGTCTTTTATTTTTAGAAGGTGGTTGTTCAAGAGGTGATCCTAGAGAAGCATGACATACTGAATAGTATCTAGAGTTGGTTCTATAGTTACAGCATCACTTGGACTTTTGGGAGATAATTTGGAAAGTCTCCCTGTATCTACTACAGTCCTAAATAATTAATGAAACTTACCAATTATCATATCATTCATCTTGACAGGATCTGCTTCCTCTACGAAATAACCCAAGAAATCACTGTGCTTCATCTTTATTTCTTCCTCAACCCTTTTCATAACTTCCCATTTTCTCCTCCTCTCATATACCTCTTGAGGAGTGAAACAATTTTTGATTACATCTTCTTCATAATCAATCTAGTGAGTAACCATAGCCTTGGTAAGGATGGTGTGTCTTACAAAATTCATGTGACCCTCAAGGTCAAAATCTCTTTCCTTTCCAGACTCTAAAAAGTACCTTGTTTTTAGATAATTCTACAACTCTTCAAGTGTATTAGATCCCACTAATAGTTCCCCACATGTCAAATTGGGTAGAAATGTACCCTTCCTTTGTTTATTCATGACATCCTTTTTCATCCATAGAATCTACCACATGAACTCTAGAAAGGATAATTGAATAGAGAAAAACTTTGGTAGTATATGTGGGGCTTGTGGGAATCCATAAATCATGATTATTATGGTATCTGGTAGAAAAAACCAATCACCAAAGTTATGAGTATGGCCTTGCTTAGGTTTGAAAGACAAAGGTCTTAACAGTTGTAGCACAAGTGTGTGTAGTCTTGGTGGTTTGTGGCCAGGAACTCTCATAATTTTGTACACAAACTCATCATGGAATATCACATAATTTGAATTCTTACATCTGTTGTCCCATTTATAACACCATAGTTGCATTGGCAGCAAATTCTCGTGCTTGTCAATCTGACCCAAACACATCCTTTTGCTCCATCTATCTTTATTTTGTTATAATATCAGGTGGCACAACAAAGAATATTTTTTGAATGTTATGGGGGCTCTATTTTCCCTGACTTACATAAATCCTTCATGCAATGCTTTCTCAAGATATGAGGAAAAATCATATTTAGTGTTTGTCTCAGGATTTTAAATCCTCATAGCCATCGTCAATAAACTAACTAGCATTCACTCTTTTGCATCTATACCAAGTACTTGACAAAAATCAAAATAGGTTTTCTTGAAATAGAATTAGAAATTTGAGACATCAAATAGCTCAGTAGCAGAAGGGGATATAGGAATCACCCTGTTGTTCACACCCCTTTTCATGTAAATGGGAACTTCTTCGCTTCTATGGGTTCTCCTCAATCTAGTATATTCTTCTTTACTTCTTTGCAAATCAATTTTAGTCAAGGCTTGTTTTTTTAGGTCAAAACATTCGATGATGGTCACTTTAGTCAACTCAACTAATGGTGAACCATCTGGAAATCTCACTGACCTAGTAGCAAGATGATAACTTTGATCCAATATTCTAATGAACTCTACATCTATAGAAACATTTGGGACAATTAACTTGGCCAAATCTAATGCCCATGGATTTGATAGTGGAATCTTGCCCTCCCTTTTGTCATAAAAGTACCAAAATAGTTCCCACCCGGAGATAGGGATAAGGGAATCTCTACAAAAATGAGCCACATCATTAAAAACTTTCTTCAATTGATTCAAGGAGTATATCTAGGATAGGTTGTTGTAAGGACCTCTTTTTAACCTTAGATTCTTCATTTTTAGTTCCAAGTTCTTTCTTCTTGGTCGACATGATATCTTTTTTAGTTTCAGGTTATTTCTTCTTAGGTGGAATGATCTTACTTCTCCTATACTTCTAAAATGCAAAATTCCAAACAATCTTGTACTCGTAAAATTTAATTCATAGTTTAACTATCTTACTTCTCCTATACTTATGAAATACATAATTCCAAACTATCTTGTACTCATAAAACTTAATTCACAAGAGTTTTGTGCACTTACACGGGTTACGTGTTGGAAAGAGACACTACGAATATCATTTGGTGTTTTCATTGATGGCAACCCTAGTTGGTGACTAGATCCGTGCATCATCAATTTATCCTACCAATAGTCAGATTGCAAATAGTTAAGGAAGAATAGAGCATCTGACAGTTTTGGGTTCATCGATTCACATACAGATCTTCACTTAATATTTTGTGTTGCATATCTCAATGAAGGTTGATCGATGTATTCTCAGTGTTATCCATAAATCTCAGTGCCTCATATTGATTCATGTGGAAGTTAGGAGATCTGATTAGCAAATTCTCAGTTTTATCAGTACTAGAGCCGACTTCATGATTGTATCTGATCGCGGATGTATGGGAAGTAATTAGTTAAAAAAAAATTGTTTGTGCATCTTTGTTTGGGTCCTAGCTATGTTGTGGCCGACCATTGTGGATGCATATTATACTTTACTCATGATTTGAGCCAATAGATGTAAATATTCTTTTGTTCTATTAAAGTTGACATACTGTAATTGAATTCTAAGTTGTGGATATATATGAGATCGTCTCTATCATTTTGCATGATGGATGTAGTGTGTGTCAATGCAAATTATGAATAAGAACAGAGCAGAAGAGCAATAATGCACAGTTTCACTTGGGCATGAAGGATCTGTATTTTGAGTGTGATTAGAACAGAGAAGAAGTGTAGAACCAGTCTGTAGGATAGAAGATTGAATATTGTGCCTAACCGGAACTGTAATCAAGCATATGTAGATACTATTTATCTTAGTTCAAACTCTTAGATGGTTTTAATATGATTCTCTTTGTAAGGTAGTGAGCCTTCCCTTTGAGCAATGAGCTCTAGGCAGTGCGCCTGAATGCAAGTGCATTCCCCATATTGTAAAATTTATTTGAGTATACTCAAATCATATTGTGGATTGGCCATCCACTATGGTTTTTCCCCTAACATGGTTTCCACGCAAAAATTCTTGTGTTATGGTGTTGTGATTGTTTTCTTCTTATTCATGCATTTTGGTTGAATGTTACAAGTGCTTTGAAAATAAAGGTTAATAATGTTTATTTTTGCACAACACTAATTCACCCCCCCTCTCATTGTAGCTTGTTTCCAACATTACGATGGTTGCAGAGCTTAACCTCCTCAAACTCCTAGCTCCCCACACGATAATTTTTATAAATGAGTGCAAAGCGAATGTCGAATTCTTGGTTTAATGGATTTTGAGCTTAGTCATGTCAACATTAATATCAACCTTATGCCAAATATTTTTCTCATCGTTTGAGTTTGAACATGCACCATTGATTTTACAAGATCGTACGGTTGATGTGATTTGTGCATTATTGTACCCAAACCAATTTTTTTGCTTCATTAAGGCATTTTGCTTAAAATGGTCTAAACCTTGTCAAAATGATGTCAAAACATAGTTTTTGGGAAAATCAAGTATGGAATTTGATTCAATGTGATGCCACGAAGATACTGGCAAAATTTGAAAAACTTAAAAATTAGGGTTTTTGGACCCCTATTTTTAGGTCAAAAACCCTAAAAATTGAAACTTGTCAAAATTGGCTGAAAATTGTTTTGATTGACTTATTTTGCTTCACGATCACAATGGAGAAGTTGGGTTCGGTTAAAACTTAGTTTAAGCCTGGTGGGTAGTTTTTCATTTTTTCAAGTGAAAAGTTAGGTTCTTTGAGCTCTTCAATGGCAGATGGCCAAGTACCAGGTGTCGAAAGCTAAGCTTGAAATGCTTCAGTGATGTTTCTATGATGAATTTTGTCTGAAAAGAGGCTTCGTCTTGGAGGGGATTTTCAACAGAGTGAAAATGCTGAAAAAATGGCTAACTCTGGAGCAAAAGCGCACTTGTGAACCAGGGGCGTCCTTGATTCTGGAGGCCTAGATCAACTTTTTACGTTGTGTCTCTTCCAGAGGAACTTCTCTGGAATGTTGTTAGCTTTGCAATGAGCCAGCCAGCCAATCCAACGGATCGGTATATCACCCGAAACTGGAGATTGGACGTAAAACAGGGGAAATTGAAAATGACCAAGTCTAGAGTAAAAAGTGCGCCTCTCAGCTAGGGGCGCCCATCTTTTTGAAGCTCCAAATGAAGTTTTTTGATCAAGTGTTACCTAGGATTTCTATCTCAGACTTGATCCGACTTCGCAACGCATCCGTCAAAGGGTGAATCCAAGTTGTTGAGTTGTTGTGATCAAGAGTCGAACATAGGGTGCTAACCATGATCAAAAATGTCTAGAAATGTCAAAAGTGCCCCTGGAGGCCAGGGGCGCCCAAGGTTTTGATGCCTTGAATTCAGTCTGTTTGATGGTTTCAAATGCTCATCATCTTTGTCTTGGTTTCATCTTTTCGTTGCCTATCTCAGTTGGGTCAGATGACTTCTCAGCAGCTTGTAGCCGAAGGTTTAGTGGTTTTTAGCTAGTTTGGAAAATGGTTGTATGGGAGGAAAAGCGCCCTTGGAGGCCAGGGGCGCCTATGTTTATAAGCTGTCAAATGATGTTTTTATGAGAAGTGCTCTCTAGGAGCTCTTGTTTAGAATCTATCCAACTCTGCAGTGAGCCAGTCATCTAATTCTAAAGTTTTTCTAGACACCGGGAAACACGAAATGAAGCTAGGTTAAAATCACTATGAAAATGATGGAAAATGCATTGAAAATTTTCTAAGTATGAGGTCAAAAGCGCCCGCAAAGGCCAGGTGCGCACTACATTTTGAAGCCTCGGATGGATGAATTAGGGTTTGACACCTCAAGAGACTTTAGCTAGATTTGATCCTACTCTTCAGCGAAGTTGTCAGCCAATCAATCTGACATGTCAATCAATCAAAATCAATGATCAAACGTGAGCTCTGGCAAGGTTTTTTCAAATCCAAATTTTCAAGAAAAGTGAAAGTCTAGAAAAGGATGCCTAAAGTCAAAGGTTGACTTTTGAACTCAAAGAGAAGTGGTGCGCATGAAAGGTGGTTTTAGTTAACTAAAAAATAACTCTTTAGTTAACTATTTTCAAGTCGACTTCTTCTAAACCTATTTCTGGCTTGTAACTGAGTGAGATCAGCTTGCATGTTTCACTTGACTAAACTATTGAAGGTGGCACCCTAATTAGGGCATTTTTTCATTTAGTTAACTGTTTTGAGAGCCAATCAAAGGCTATGTGTGTATTTTGAAGGTCCAATTAGAGTTCAAGCACATTTTACAAGGTTGTGCATGCATTTGACATGCCTTTGATGATAAATTCTTATTTATTATGCATATGGCATCCATTAATTCTCATTCTGAGTTGATAAAACATGCCTTTCTTCACCAAATTTTAATCTGAAGGTGCTACAAGTGTCAGAATTCAGCGATCTTCGTAGCTACAAATTCAAAATTTTCAGAGGAAGGATATTTCAGACTTTGTTTTCTATTTGCATGTAGGTTTCACCAAATCCATTTCAAGCATAGACGAATTTCTACAGAAGAAGAGAAAATAAACAAACAAAAAACTTCTATCTTTTGTCTTATTTTTCTCTATTCTCGTCTTAGGTATTCTTCGCATGTCAAAGAAAATGGCAAAATTTTCAGAAACAGTGCATCTGGGTTCGTATATTTTAGCATCAACGACAATACCCATGTCTTAGATTATTTTGTGAAAATTGCATCATTGCCTCTATTCTAGAGCACTATGCTTTTTTCCAAAATTCTTTTTGCATGTGGGCCTAAAACACATTTTTTCCAAAATCTATTGATCTAGGTCATCTTAGAATTCAGTTCTGCATAAAACCCATGTTCCAGATTTTCAGGGAAAAAATTGCCCCTAGTGCCCTTAATTGTTAGTTCAAATCTCAGCTAAAAACTCTTTTTTAAAAATGGAGGATCTGGGTCTTTTCAGCTCACCAGTGCCTACAATACCCATATGTCAGTTTTCTCGAGGAAAAATGCCCCTGAACCCCTAACTGCTAGTTCAGTTCTTGACCGAAAAGCTCTTGCATGCCAAGGAAAAAGGCGTTTTTTCAAATCTTTTACGTTGTGGGTTTGCTTTTTTTGCACAAAACCCATGTCTCAGAATTTTTCATGAAATTCTCCCTCGACTGGCTATTTTTAGCCTCATCGAGAGCTATTTTAGCTTTTCATAAGAAGTTGTCAGAACATAGCCGTATTTACAGTCAACAGGCGAGTTTTCAGAAGGCAATTCACTCAAACTGAATTCAAGACCAAATTGGTCTTAATTCATGATTTCATCAGAAAAGTTGACACCAATTTGTATCAAATGCATCCGAAAGGTTGGCAGGCATAGTCACTCAAGTCCACATGGTTTCATTGCCTCGTATAGATGATTGTCTTCCAAGGCTGGTTTAGAGGGTTGATACCGTTGGAATTCTGCGTGTGCGGCAAGTTCACTTGCATTTCTCACAACCAAAGGGTCCGCAGTCAAAACTTCGCGGTAGAGAAAAGTGTCAAAAATGTGAGAAGTGTCAAGCTGCAAAAGAAACAATGGCCATCACTTCAGTTATAGAGCCACTAGAGTTACTAGTCAGTGAAGTGCCAGTTTAAGTGTGTAGATATTTCTAGGTTTGCTTGAGTTGCTAACAAGCAGTGAATTGATAGTTGAGACATGTGACGACCTTCAGATGGTGATGCAGTCAACAACCTCATGGAGGGGTTAATTGCCCAATATCAGGGCCAGTGATCTTCATTTCAAGACGTCCCACCTTGTCCAAGATAGACATTAGACACAGGAGTTAAACTCGATGCTTCTTTATGAGTTAACTTGCTGTTACACATTGCACGCTATGTCTTTCTTGGAAACATCTTTGTATAGTTGGAGTTTTCTTTTAGTTTTCATTCTCTGTTAACTGAGGTAGTTTCTAGTTAACTTGCATATCAATAAGGACGTGCATGTTGCACATGTCCAATTAATCTTGTTTATATCGGTTAACTGATAGTAGCTTTCTAGTTAACTGTATAGTTTGTTTTCAATTAGGTTTAGCAATAAAATCTCGCATGCTTGTGAGACTGTAGTTGACTCAAGGTGATTTTAGGGTTCCCTACACCTTTGATGTCTATAAATAAGAGCTCTTTGCTCATTTGTAATTAAATTTTGCTTGTGATAGAGAATTGTTGCGTTGTCGACAACATGCCTATTCTCAAGATTGGTTCACCCTTGTAATTAGAACTTTTGCATGAGAGTAATATATGTTGTGCCGCCTTGCCTATAATATTGCCTATTTTGTATCTGTTCACAAGTATTTATTATGATGATGAATTTTTATGCCACTCGAGTTTCATGCAGTTATTATGGTAAATTCTTATCTTAGTTAAATATAGTGGCTAGTTTGATCGTGGATTGTACACATGTCTCACCTATGCAATTTACTGTCCTAGTTGGCTATCCTTTATGTTTTGTTATTAATAATCCTATTCATATTGAGAAAATTGTTGTGCCACCTTGCCTTTATGTTGAGATTTTGTACCTAAAGCTTATTATGTAATGTGTGTGTTAATAAGTCTATTCAGCCAAGCAAATTGTTGTGCCACCTTGCCTTCACGTTGTGAATCTGTACCCAGTTTATCGTATAAAAACATTCCTGCTCTATTTCCTTATGCTCTATTTTCTTGAGGAGATTGGATAGTTTAAAGCTTTTAGTTTTTTAGTTGTAGTTAAAGACTTGTGAAACCAGATAAAATCCTTAGTTGCAACTTCCTTAGTTTTCTTAAACTTGTACCTCTTCCAACTGAGTCAAAAAGATAGGATTTAGCTATTTTACTTTTAGAATGCATATCAGCAAACAAGGGAGCTTCCCCTCCTAATTTGAAGAGCACTCATTACGCAATGTGCATAGTTGTTTGTACCAACTCACACTCTAGAGGTGCTAATTTTTACGCCAACATGCATTTAATACCGCTTTATCACCACCACTTTCTATAACTATCATGAGATAGAAGGGTATAAACCGCTATATTGCATGCTTCTTTGCATTTCACTACGGGGTAGTAGGATCCTTACCTCTATACCACAAGCTTGACTTGTTTAACCTGTGGTACTGTGGATTACATTAATGGTCACATATGGCTTACCGTCATACCACATGCTTCATCACATCCTTCTGGGGTATAGCGGTTCATACCACCCTACCACATGCCTTTCTGATCTTCCTCGCGGGATGGTGGGTTATTCCCCACTATACTGCACCCTTCATTTTTCCTTCTCATGGTATGGTGGCTTATGATGTATTTAAATTATCTCATACCGCCCAACCGCATCCTCATCATAATACTTATGTGGTATGGTGGTAAATATCTTCATGTTGTCTGTTACACACCACCAGCCCACCAAGGGTTAAGATTACTACTGAGGGATCACAATAATAAATTGTTAAGGGATTTGGAATGTTTTTAGCTGGACATGTTTTTTCTTAAGTATATATATGATGAATTTTTGGCTTTGTATAGGTCTTTCAGTGCCAGTCAGACCTAAAAAATTTATATGGTCACTAAGAAATAAAAAGGAATATAAGGGTCAAGGCTCGGGTCATGGAGCTCGAGGTTAATTGTGATGATGGAACTAGACAAAATTTTAAGGTTCTAACACACCTCATGATGAACTAGACTATGTTTTTCCTTCATCCTACTTGTGTTATATTTTTATAAGTTCTTCTCTTATGAATATACCCCTAAGGAAAATTTGTCTGATACCTATAATTGTAAACATCTTCTTAGTTTTTTACTGCAAATTCTTTTTAATCTGTAAACTGAATTCTATTTTAAGTTTCCATTTACAATTATTAGCGGATTGGAAAGTCAACAGTTATCAACTTATGAACTCAATAAAGTTTTACTGATTCAAGTTGTTGATTTATACATTATTATTTATTTGGACTTTAGGAAATGAATACAAGGACCGTAAGGCACAAATTAGATGATAGTGATCATAATGTTGAAATTCTAGTGACAGAATATGAGTGCACGCGTACTGAAAAAGTGGCCAAGAATAAGGAATATTTTTTGAGTCTTGGTTTCAAAAGGCAAGTTGTAAATCCACTAAGTATTATATTATCTGTTTAATAGTGTTTAATGAAATTTTATAGGCAAGGGATATATGTATATATATATATATATGTGTGTGTGTGTGTATGTGTGTGTGTGTGTGTGTGTTTATTAGACTACAGGAATTGGGTAGCATGACCCCCTATAAAGTGCAGTGCGCCTGGTAAACTTTTTAACGTGACTGGCAGGGCTGGCACAACAGGCCCTCTGGTACCACAGGATTGGGGGAGACTAGACCTCATGACCAACCTCTTGCAATAGGAAAGGTTTAGCCAACCGAGCTAGGGCCCCAACCCCAAGGGCTTTATGTATATAAGATATAATATGATTTTTTCTTTTTATAGGCAACAAAAAGAGTGCAAAGAAAATGTGGAGAAAAAAAAAAAGTAAGAAAAGATACAAAGTCTCCACCTCGTAGAAGCTGACGCTTTTATGATTCAACAAATGTAGTTGGTGAAAATGATAGTTGTGATAGCACATGGTGATGTGTATCCTGATATAACACATGGTGATATGCAACCTGATATAGCACATGGTGATGTGCAACATTGTGATGATCTATTAGGACTAAGTCTAAGGGAGATTATTGAAAAACATCAAGGCAAAGGAACAGCAGGTCTGCAGATTCTTTTTTCAAAATTAAAGGATGTGTTTAATGATGTGAAATCTGCAGAGACCAGTATTGATCTACCTACTCATGCCACACCTGATGTGGCCAAGTAGCATGAAGTTTCGGTTAATGAAAGTCATGACGAGTGACCGCTTGCATCTGTTTTGCCTCATAGTGCACTTTTTGCATCTAGAACTTTTGATGGAACTAGTGGATTAGCCAAAAATATTGGTAATGGTAATTTAATAGAAGATGTGGATGCTTTTGTCAAAATACAAAGATTGAGTCAAGATTTGTATAGATCTTTAGAGAGGAATGCAAAAGAAAGAAAATTAGAAGGCAAGAAGCCATTCTTGCTTGAGGTATCGAGAGATTGTGAGCCCATTGAGCCAAATATTTCAAAGTGGGCCATTGTGTTGGGTGTAAGATGTAGGGCCCATTTGGATATTTGCAAATCAAATTTTGCAGAGCAAGATCCATGAGCTATGGAAAATGTTATACAAAAAATGGAAAATTATTTTGAGACTACTGGTGGACAAATATCTAGAAAATATTACAAGAAAAGGATGAGAATTTTGATGAAGAATTATAAATAAAGTTGCAAAAAAACAATCATGTTGGGAAAAGAGAATTTTGACTCCAGTCTATCTCCCAAAGAGTGGGAGGCATTGAGAGAAAGTATGCATTCTGAAGAATATTTGGCAAAGAGTAACAGAGGCAAGAGAGAAAGAGATAATGTGAGGGATGGATATACATTTGGTTGAGGCAAGTTGCACGCCAAAATGGAAAAATTTGTAGTAAGTGTATGGATTCTTGGTTCAATTTACATTGTGTTATTTATTTCAATTTTTTATTGAACTGACTATATGTTGAAATTGGCATTGTATTTTAGGTGGAAAATAGTAATAGAGAAGCAAGTGCAGAAGATATTGTCAATTATATGGCAACACTAGATGCTAGCAAATCTAAGAGTAGGATGAAGTTGAAATCTAGTTCGTCAATAGAGATTTCATAGCCATCTATTCAATGCCTAGTAGTATCCTATGTAGATCATGTCAACTCATATGAACTAGGGTACCAAAAGGTAATGAGTTGCATATTAGGTCTCAATCAACAAGTTACATAGTTAGTTGGTTCAAACCATTAACCCTATAGTTTCTGCATGGAATGAGCACAAATCCATGGATTCAGATGAGGTAAGAGGCTTTATTGATCTCATTTCTTCTTGTTTCGTAGTTCTATATACAAATGCCTCTTAATATGTAGATTATTGAAATCTGAGCGTAGAAGAATCTAACCTAGTTTCTTTATTGTTGGAGTGATCCAGAAAATGTTCTTTGGAAAAATTTATAGCTTGCATTCTTTACTTGAAAATTGAATACTTTGTATATTTTTTTGCATGATGGTTAAATCACATGCAGAGCAATTTTATCAAAGAAATAAGAAAACAAAAATTCCTTCATGGTGTCAACAGAGTTGTCGATATTGATAGTGATGAAGTGGACAAGAATGTGTAGCACAATCATCTTAGTTGTCCTGAAGTTGAGGTAATTAATATAATAGTTGTCAGTTATATGTCCCAATGTTTTGTCATTCATCATGCTTACAATATTCTTTTGGAAAAAAAAATATAGCTTTTGCATTCTTTACTTGACTTATATTAATTTTTGCATGATGATTAAACCACATGATGAAAAGCACTTATATGAAATAAGGACAAAAAGAAAAAGGCCATGTCAATAGAACTCTCTACAGAGTTGTACAACTTAATGTTTGCAATGACATTGATAGTGGTTATGATGATGAACTCGACAAGCATGCACATGATATTCATAGTGGTAGTCGTGCTAAACTTGAGGTGAGTGCTATGAAACCACATGCAAGTACTATTTAAGTAAGTAATGGTTGTTTTATTATGTAAATAAGGGTAATCATTACCTATTTGATAGAAGCTAGTTAGAATAGTAGTGAAGTGTAATTAGCTAGTATACATAGATTATGGAAATAAGGGAGAACATATAACTTACATATGGAAGATTAGATCTTAGTTGTAATAGAGTGTTTTATAAAATTACATACAAAAAACAATTTGTTTCAACACATAAGACATTACATACAACTGTCAAAAACAATATAATGTGTGTTTCATATCTCAACATAATGTGTATTTTTTTGTTTTTACATAAATTTATTGATAAACTCTAAGAAGGGGATAAAGTTTAGGTATTGGATCCGTATGATGGTGCTTCTACGAGCATTGGGTGGATTCACTCACTATCTATTGTACATGGAGTCAAATTGAAAGGAATAGGAGATGTAAATGTAAGTAATTTATAGGTCACAAGTCACATACCCCTTCCTCATCGAGAAAAAATAGATGGAGTTGTCCATTTGAAAGAGAAAGAAGGGAACTTCACATGGTGGCCACTAAAATATTTGAAAAAAATCACAGTGTTAGTCGTAAGTGCAAAAGAGAAAAAGAAGGATTAGCAGCAATAGAGTGTGGAGAGTGAAGTTGCAGACAAGGGATGTACTGAGCCTAAATAAGTTGAACCCAAACAAAAACTAGAAAATTTGATTTGGGTGTATATTCTATGAGTAGAACAAAGAACGTTCTATCTTACTACACCTATAATGTAAAACCCCTTGATTATGTTTTTCTCTTTTTCTTTGGGTTCTGCTCATTCAAACTGGTGCATTATAGAAGAAGGGATATGTTGTTGTGTAAGTAGTAGGCGTAGAGAATAGGGGTGCAGAAAAATAAGTAAATACACAGTAGATAAAGAGGTGTAGAGAAGAGGAAAAGTTGCAGAGAGTAGAACATACATGCATGTGCAGTTACAAATAAGTTGCAACATGGAATTGTCGTCAAAATTGTAATATCTTGAATTTGCAAAAAAAGGCATTGTAACTCAGTTTTCTCCGTCACGACACTGAGAAATACACTTTGTAACAGTATATTTTTCAAAGAAAAGACACATTATTGTCTTGTATCTATTGTAAGAACACATTTTCTCAATAAAATTTTAGTATTTTTCCTTCTTGATAGTCGTTTCATTATGTGCAAATGAATGATTGATTATGTTTTTCTATGTTTTTATATGTTTAAACCTGAATTAAATAATTGTTTCATTTCCAACACTTATAAGCAGAAATCGGTGAACAAAAACAATTAAATAAACTACCAATTGACTAAATATACTACCAACTGACAAAAATCAATGAATAAATATGACTAAATATAATGATTATGCAATTAATAAACAATGTATCAATATACCTACTGGTTGACAAAAATCAATGAACAAAAACAATTAAATAAACTACCAAATTGATCAAAATGATGATTAAAATTAATGACTAAATACACTACCAATGGACGGAAATCAGTGAATAAAAATGATTAAATAAATGACCAATTAACATCAATCAATGACTAAATTAATGACAAAATATACCAATGAAAAAAATGACTAAATAAGTGACCAGTTTAAAATAATCAACGAATAAACACACTACCAAATCAATCAAATTAATGACTACATCAATGACCAAATCGATCAATCAAACAACTAAATCAATGACCAAGTTGACCAATCAGATGACTAAATCAATGACCAAATCAATCAATCAGGTGACTAAATTAACAACCAAATTGATCAACTGAATGACTAAAAATGGTTTAGTCATCAATTCGGTCATGTTATAATTGATTGGCAATAAACTACTACTTTTTCGTGACCATGTTCAGTCATTTATAAGTAGTTTTTTAGTAGTTTTTTCAGTAGTTTATTGTCATTTTTGTACTAGTGCATGCTTTACATTGCTCTCTTAGGTCATTAACCTTAGTGATGTAGTCTTAGATGTTTTCAAAGTTCTTAGGATCAAGGCTCATCAATTCATTATCAATTTGATAACCTCTTGCTTCATTTATAGTACCATCCACTGCTCTCAATTTGTTACAAGCTTCATGAGAATTCTTACACGATTCAATTTGAAACAAAAAAATCTTGAGAAACTAGTTTACGAAGACATCCAAGAGCTTTGGTATGTTCAATCATCCATTTTATCATTTTATCTAAATCTATAGGTTCGGGTACCTTTTTTTTAATACTCCATGCATGTTGATGCCAATTTGAATAGTTGTATGATGTTAGCAAAGGGACCTTAGAATGATCCATGGAAAAAAAGAAGACAATAAAATAGATCAAAAGAATGCACTAAGAGACGCCTCCCCCCCCACTCCCCAAATCACTTAATCAAGAATCCCCCCAGGGTGATCCCACAATAGTGGGTTACACTTTTTGGCCAAACTTGACATTGAACCTTTTTTTTTACTAAATCTTCACTTTCAGGCACCTATAGCTGCTAAACCATGAGGAATTTGAAGATGATGTAAACCAGTGATTCGTGACATTTTGTTTGTAGATTCTAAATATATTATTTTTTAATTTTTGGAATCAGATTGCATTTCTTTTTCCATCTCCTTAAAAAACTATTTTTTAACTGTAAACACCATTTTTAAAGAGTGATGTTCACTGTATACAACATAACTTTTTTTCTATGAAGGATAAAATTCTATTTTTCTAATTTAGATTTGTAACTACGATATCTAGCACACTCATTTGGTTTCATATTATTTTATTGAATATTTTTTCTTAATTAAGTTTTGAATTCAAACCAATTACAATTTAGACATAGGCAGACTGTATACAACATAAAAAAAATTTATGTATCAAAATTCAAATTATTTTTTTGTTGGATCAAGGATGTCAATACCTAGCGTAGACATATTTTCAGATTTTTTTTAATAATCTACTATTTTTCTACATGTGAAAAACATAGAGCTTGATTTTCAATGAAAAACCCATGTTTAATTAAACTAAAAAAAATACATAATAAAACCAAATTAAAATTATATTTGATGGATAGCTCGTTTCAAGGATTATAATCATCCAGTTGGGTCTATGAAGTTGATTCGATTTTAATCTTTAACTCGAGCTTTGAAAGGAAAAATTTGTAGAAAACTGCACATGGAGGGGGAGAAGGGAAAAAACGGGGGTTCGAGCGAACCCCCCTAGACCCCTTCAAGCGAAGGGGAGTTTGCTAGAAGGGGGGTTCGCTCGAACCCTCCTTTTTTTCCTTACTTCCCTTTGTTTCATTAGGAAAATCTTACCAAAAGGGGGTTCGAGCGAACATGCCTTGAAAAAGGGGTTCGCTCGAAGGGGGTGTTTGAGTGAGCCTTTTTTGGGTTCACTCAAACACCCTCCTTCGAGCGAACCCCTTAAAACCTAATTTTTTTTAGTGTACAAGAATTTTTTCTTTGTGAATGCAATTGTAACCCACTTATGTGGGATCACCCCCCAGTAATAGATGATTTGGCACTTTATATTTAGTGCATTTATAGATTCCACTTGCCAAAAATAGTGAAATGGACTTGATCTCAGTGCATACAGATTGCCAAATTTGTCCACAAACTCAAATACATTTTTTTGTATAAAATTAAATATCAATCTTATCACAACACTAATAAGAACACAAAAAATTACGCACTTTCAAAAAAATGCACCAATTAAAAATGTTACTGTAGGGGCAAGAACGGAGCCCTGAAAGTTCCCAAAAGAATGGCTCAGCAACGCTTGTGAGAATCTATATTTTTTGTAAAATCTAGACACTAAAATCAAAAAATAATTGCACCACTACGAAGAGCACAAAATTCTACCCCAAATAAAAAAAAATCTCGAAAAATATAGGTCTTCAACCCGAGTTATGAGTGTTTGAAAATCACCCTTCAAAAGAAAAACTTCATTAGTTAGGGGGGAAAAAAATACAAAAGAGTGTTGACCTTAGCACTGACATCAACAATTAACTATATTAAATTTGATGACCTCCTGGTCATCACAACTCACTATGGGTTGTTGGAATATTCTGTAAAAAAAAATTGTGTCGAAATATTCTTTATAATGTCAATATATTATTTGTTGGTTGAATCACCAATGGAGTCTTCCAAGTTGTCCTTAGAATATTCCTTCCACGGTTGGCACTAGAATCAAATGTGGCATATTCTCTATCGAGATATTAAATTTCCACCAATTTTTAAAAGAGTAGCAATCAGTTTTTCTTGTCTATCGCCTGCTAGTAAAGTGGGGCTATGGCATGTTAGACAATGCCACTTGGCACAAGCACCCATAGTACCTTTCTTTGGCTACGGCTATAGTCTATAGACTGTAGACTATACCACGCAATGTGGCAGTAATTAAATTTTTTTATTTTTTAAAATTTTTACAATTAAAAAACTATGAATATTATTATTATTTTGAAAATTTTAATCACACACACACACACACACATATATATATATATTCTTTCAAAAAAATCATACCATTCTATTTATGGTGACCTACGACATGATCGTATGGTCAAGTAGGGGAGAATTTTCCTCAAGCCCTAGGTGAATTGACAATCGATCTTGAGATTTTTGGGCCTTTTGGATGTGATGGCAAGGTCGAATTTGACCCAAATTGCTCCGAAATTGTAGCTACCTTCTAAATCTGGAAACCACTCTTTAGCTTCAAACCCTCATAGATCTTATTGGTATGTGGCAACTGATCATGCAAATATTGTACACTTGTAATGTATCCTTGTCAGGGTTCAGGGTCAGGTCAGGCCCCGAGCAAGGGTTCAAGGGTGGTAGCCTCTGATAGCGGGGGTTCAGGGGCAGCAACCCCTAATAGAAATGGTTCAGGGGTGCCACCCCCAAAGTTTTTTTCCCATTAACACATCAAGGTTTTCCCACTGAAACATCAAGGTTTTCTTGTTAACACATCAAATGAAAAAAATGACTTTGTAAAACCCTAATTCTAGAAGCTTCCAAAAAGCTTATTATAAGCGATTGGGATGTATGTTACGGTATGGTATTCATGAGATTATAATCTACTTTGCATTGGATAATAAAATCATTGGATGGCTAAGTTTTTGTGGATGTAGCCCATATTGGGTGAACCATGTTAAAATTTTGTGTTGATCTCTTTTGTGTTATTCTTCATTGTTATTTATGGGCTATTTAATCTGCATATAATTGTTAATGTTTATTATTCTAATTTTCCTAAATCCTAACAAATATGGCCTCATATCTTCGATATAGACAAAACAAAAGGAAAATTTTGACTTTCTTAAACACCCTGAACTCAATGGTGGGCTCAGATTTGCATCAACAAGCTCCAATTTGAACTTGCAATACAAAGCCACAAAGAGGAACTCCCCAAAAACTAGTATTTCTTTGAAGTTTTTCTAATTCTCCAGATCATCATACAATGCAAGAGAAGATCTTACTGAAAAATTTAAGATCTACCAAGATCTCTCCAAAAAGACTATCCAATGGCACCCAAATTTCTATGATACCATGTTAGGGTTGGCTATGGAAATAGTTACCCAAGATCTAGAGGTCAAATGGAAAGCATAGAGAGATCAATATGCAATACTCAAGATTGTAATGGAATTAAATCCAATAATTTCAATATACAAATGAGAACCCCTTGGTTATATAGCTAAGGTGAGACATAGGATTAGATAAGATCATTACAAGTGTCTTAACCATATGTCATGAGACAGCTAAATTGACATAAAAGTCAAAAATATATTATCTATTCATGACAACTAAATCTTCTAGAAAGAATCTTAGGACCTAAGTAAACTTAATACATGTGAATATGTCCCCTAAGTCCCTAGTAAGTGAATTAATTAGGTACAAGATATTTATTCATACCAACATTTACAAATGTAAGGGTTTCATCAATTTGATACAAGAAGCCATGATGTGATGTGGAATTTAGCTTTACAACAACTATTTGCATTACTTGAAAGTTTATAAATCCTTTTAAAAAATTCATTATGTGCATGTTATGCAAGCATGACATTCCATGATACCACATTTCATCAAGGAATTTTATCAAACAATTCAATACCTTGTCTATACTTCCACATTTTTCATACATGTCAACCAGAGTAATGGTTGAAGGCCACACCTAAAACATTTATGAAATATTAAAAATAATTTTAAGGGGAAAGTGAATTGACCTCACAGTGGTAGGAAAAATTGTCTTGAAAATAGGAGATGACATTTCTTTCTAGATTTAAAGGGACTCTCAAGCACTATTGAGGAAAGGACATGTATTAGAAAATAGTTGTAAGAGAATTGTATCTAGAGGTATTTTATTTGTTGGGATATGTTTGATAATATACAAAAGGAACACATGATGTGAGTATTAATTTTTTGCTTCATATCCTATTCTTGAGCTTAACATGCATAAAAATGTAAAATGGTAACTAATATGTACAAGAGATTAATCTTGCATTGGATTTCTAGAACTTGGCTTATGAGAAATTGAAATGATGTTATGCATGAAGAGAATTATTATAACGTTCTATGGAAAGGATCCTATCAATTTGAAATCAAACTTGCTAAGTTTTATATTACCTAGAATTGGTCTTATCACCAACTTTGAAAAGCATGAGGTGACTAACTTGAAACTATTATAGAGGGTGATATTTATTTATCTATGTTTGAACATCTATTGGATAATTAAAACCAAGAATATTTTCCCTAAATTGTATAAAGGACCTCAAGGAACCATAGGAATCTATAAATAATCCCTAATATCATTCCTATTTTTTATGGTAAAGAGTGTATTTGAGGATAATATTTTACTTAGCTTAGAGTTGACATGAAATGTGATGATTTCACACTATTTAAAGCTGATAAGAGTCAACCTAGATTTATACTAGAGGATATCTCAAGAAGAATGTATCATCCCTCTAAAATTATATGGAGTCTATATTTAGCCATCTTAGAGGCTTGGATGGGTAGGGATAGTAAATCAAGTTAAGTTTTTAAGGTTGTCCTGGATCCAACCATATTACTTTCTGATAGGCCTTGTAAATTTGTAATGGGTGCTTTATAATTTATTTTTAAAGGGGTAAGGAGTATAAATAGAAAATTTATAGAATAAGGATTTCTATATGTCTTCATCAAAATACTACTGCAAGATAGTAGTAACATTGGTTTTCCAAATAAAATTAAACTTTTGTCTAGTAAGTTGCATAGACTATTGGAGGGTTAGTTAAAGATATGTGTAATGGTCTTGGTGATAATATGTTATGCAGAAAATCTTGTGCAACATTGTTATGACTTGGAAGGAAGTGGGGAAGGGACATTCCCCAAAATTACACATAATTATTTTCTTCACTCAAATATGCTTTGTCAACATAGATGACAACAATCTTGATGTGGGTATAACTTGATTGTCGCAAATATAGTCCCCAAAATTTACACCTATAAAGAAGTGAGGGACTATATAAAAAAATTGAAGAGATAAATCTTGACCATTAATGTCCTAAAATTGGAGCTGAAAGCACTAGATTTCTAAAAATGTTTTTACTTTGAATATTATTTTCTTTCTTCTACAATAAGGAACTGAAGTTAAGTATAGTCTAGAAATAGATACACCTTCATACTTGAATATGATGCTTGATGTATCAATGCTATATATCAAATTAGTTGTCAATTATTCCTTTTTGGATGCTCTAAACCAAGTAAGTTTCACTTGCCACATGATAAAATTTATTGATGAAAGAGGGTCCACCCCTCTATCAGTCAAACTCATACACAAAAAAAAAATCACAAACAAAACTTTATCCAAATTCAACAACCAATGAAACACCAATTGCAAGCAAACTCAAGTTTTATTAATCGAATTAAATTTCAATTACAAATACAACTACATTAAAAAATTGATTTCTTTGACATTTATTGGCATCTCATGCCATTCCAAATCAGTTATATGGTCTTTCACAATCTACACCTTCAACAACTCCACTTACACCTCTTTTGGCATTTACTTGTTCTCTGACCAAATCATGAACAACAAATCATACACTTGCTAGAAATCAAATGAACATGTCTTTTTTTTAATGCACCCCTCAATCTATCCCACGTAGCCTCCTTCAAACTTTTGATTTTCTTCATCTACTTTTTAGCCTCTCATCCATACGCAACAGCCCAAAAATCTACTTTTATAAGTTTTATTTAAAATTCTTTGGGTGCCTCTTACTTAGGTAGTGTGGAAAACCCTTAATCTCCCTCTCTATCCTTTCATGCAGCCCCCTACCAAAATATCTCCTCTCCCCTCTCATGTGCCTGTTGGAGCTTTTATTTTTTTATTTTTTAATCAAACTTCTCCACAATGTTGGTCGTCCACCTTCTTCCCCCCCTCCACAATGCAATTCCTATCTTTTCAGCTTCTAATTCCCCCTTAATTGTGTGCTCCTTCTTCAATCTAAATATTTGGAATTTAAATGTATGTCTGCTACATTCTTTTTCCATCATCCAATCCACATTCATATTTCTTTAAAATAAAGCTAACTTTCTTGCTATAGTTATGCACCCTTTCACTCTCTTCTCCTCATTATTTCATGGCTTTTGAATTATTTGATCCACATCCTTATAGCTTTTTCATAATTAAAATATGTATTTGGCTTCATCATTTCACATGTCATGACCTCTTTGGTCGAGGGAATTTTTTTATCAATAATTTTGAATAGCTTTAAATCCTAAATGAGACTTCCATTTATTTATTCCCTCTTTGAATATTTGCTTGCAACTTATTAATTTTATTTAATTTTCCAATCTTTCTTTGTAGGTAACTGATCAATAATGAAAATTGCACAAAGAAAAAAACCCAAACCAAAATTGAAAGAAACAAACTGGAATTATCTTTTTGGGTGATGTCAATTACTTATTTTCGCGAGATGCTCTTGCATCAAACATGTCGCGTAGGAAATTTGTGAGCATAGGCTCACAAAAACAGAGTTGAGTAGTTGAACTAATATTCCAGGTTGAATGCAACCTGCAACAAACTCCATTACTATCTAGAGTGCTCAAGTTATGTCTTCTTCATCTTTTTCCAACACTTCTCTGGAACACACGTCATCTCCCTCAAACAACATTGTATTATATTCCTTCTCCCCCTTGTTGACTCATGTCCACCAAATCTTGACCTCCTTTTCCAAATTCTCTCTATTCTCCTCTTCTCTTTCGATGGTTCAAACCCACCACAAACTGACCACCTTCACCAAGTTTCACCCGCAATACCCTCTATAGCTTCTATGTGCAAATATATATTTGCATACTAACCTGTAACTGCATTCTTCTTTCCATCTACTTGTAACTTCTTATTCACTTCAACAATAAGAAATTCCCTATCAACTTCCTCATCCCAAATTTTAAAAAAATTACAACTGTAGACATCCAAATTTGACCCCTGCCATAAGGTCAAATTTATCCCTTTCGTCTACCCACTTCGTCTTCTCCATCGACATTAATTAAAATATTTATCTTATTAATGTTTCCCTTTTCCCTAATGTTCCTAAGGTACTTAATTCAATTAATTAAATACCTTATCATAAGCCTCTTCTTCTCTAAATTAAATAAATACTCTCATTTATTTAATTGTCATTTAACCTTTATGAATTTAAATCAATTTTAAATTCATCATTTTCTCTCTCCTAGTCTCATCCTCCATAACCCATCCCTAATTTGGATTAATTTAATTAATTTATAATTATAGATGTGCACACCCTTAACCAGGATTAATGTCACATCCCCCATCATACCCCACTTGTCTTAATCCTTCTTTTACCACCTAATCCCTTGTTTGCACAACTTAACCACTTGATTAGGTCAACCTAATCCCTATTCCATTTATGGCATTCCATAAGTCAACCCCTTTCATTAAATGCTTCCCTTTTTGGAGAAGGCATCCCTTTCCCAAGGTGAGTTTTTAATTCACCTTTATTCCTCCAAGGACTTTTAAGGAATTTTTAATTCCTCAAAGGTCACTTCACCCACATGGGGACAAGGACCTCCTTTATGAGGAGATCTTATCCAATCCCAAGGTACTAGGAAAGTAACTCCACCTCATGTCTTTTTGGCCACATCATCTCCCACATGTCAAGAGAGGAGAACTTGTGAGTTCATAACTCACCCAAGCCCTTGATCTTGTCCAAGGTGGTTGCATCTTGACCCTTCATTGCTTAGAGGCCTTTCCCATAAAATTAGAGGATTTGCCCTCATTTGGTAACACATTCAACACGTGCATTTGGAACACTCAAGCATTCAATCCATCACACTTGCACTCTCAAGCGTCCACCATTGCCACAATCTTTGAGCTCACTTTGCACCCATTTACTGCAGCTATCAACATACCCACATTGACCATTGCGATCCTCACCTCATCCACATCATTTTGCATTCACTTTTGTGTCATTTCCATCAAAGGAGCACACACAACTGAACAATCAATAGGTCCAACCAAAGGATCAACTTGAGCAAGGTAATATCATTCCTTTCCTATATTTGTTCAAGTTTAACTCAGGCCTTATCTGAGGTGTGGTTGTGATTTCTATTTCCTTACATTTTGTTTGTATTTTTCACTTTAGGTTAAGAAAATTTCACTGCACAAATTTCTACCAGTCGCATGTCTTGCGTCATTGTTTTGGCTCGTCCATCGTGTAGGTCACCGTTTGGTCCTATCTTGTCTTTTGTCTTTTCTTAACTGTGTTGCCCCTATGCTTTCATGTAGGCAAGGTCGATCTTTTGACTTGCCCCGGGGGAATTTGTTTGTTCATCTTGGTTCTTCATCGTGGGTCCCATTTGTCTGCTTTTTGCTTTTATCCATGGTCTTTTGTCGAACTACGAGGCATGGGAGCAGGAGAGGAGATTCTTGTTGGGGGAGAGATGTGACCAAGGAGTTGGAGGCTGAGGTGGAGGGAGAGGATATGGAGGTCCAGATGGGAGAGGAGGGAGATGCGATGGAGGTGGATGTTCTAGAGGTTCAGCCTTTAGCCATGGTGCCTTATGTACCACCGCCACCAGAGGATTTGACTGTATCCCTCCCTTGATAGGAATCTCCTCTCCTACTCCCATTCCTCATGTGACATTTGCATAGCACAACCACCACCCCTGCTCTCCCCCATACTAGTAGGCTACTAGTAGTGTCTCGTCTTTCGTCCCACATATCACAATCTCTGGTCTGGTCAAGCTAATGTGCTCCCATGCCCATACCTGTAAGAGCATCACATGTGTGATACTCTTCGCCCTCTGGTAGCACACCACATGCATATCTTTGTACAACTGCGCTAGCATGCAAGTCCCCCATGCAAACTCTCCCTCGCGCCTCTCCACAATGTGTCACACAATCTCCATAACCTTCAGACTGCAAAACTTCCCACTCCAGTCCGGCATCAGAATACCGTTAATCAACCCACAAAGTTATAGTGGTAAGGCGGGCACTCCCAATCCCATACATTTGTCTAAATCAAGCTCCATCCCTCGAATTGAAAGCCTCCTCTGTCCAAACAGGATCCACAAACACCTTTGTAGCTCTCTCGCCTCACACCGCGTCCAGTTGACCATATGCCCTGTAATGGGCAGCCGCAGAATCCTCCAAACGTCCTCCAAGGTCACTATCATCTCCCCTGTTGGGAGATGAAAAGTGGAAGTCTCTGAACTCCATCGCTCCATCAACACCGTCAATAATGCTCTATGTGCTTGAATGTTCAGATAGTGCAGCATGTGTAGTAACCCTTCCTGTGTCAATGCCTCATGATCTGCTCCATTCATGGAGCGAATCGTTGCCGCTAACACAGTTGAATGTCTCTCCCTCATGTGCGAGACATCAAATCGTTGCATCCACAAAAATCACCTATTAGCCCTTCTAATTTCATCTTTCCTTCCTAACTCCCCTACCTCGAGTCGGTTCCCTTGATTAACCTCCCCTTTTCTTCCTATTTCCTCCCTCTTGTTTCTAATTTATTTTCGTCCCCCCCCCTTTCTATTTTGTCTTCCTGCTAACGCCTTCGTCCGTGGCGGGAGCGCCAAGCAGCTTCGGTGCGCCCTCCTGTGCGCAGGTGGCGGCCCCGTCCCCGGGGCATGCCCGCCTCTACACGGCGGGTGTTCCCGCCTCGCGTGCGCGCCCTCCCGAGCACGAGCGGTGGATCAACCCCTCGGGCAGATTTGCCCCTCCATGGGGGACGTTGTCACCTAAGGGGGTGGATCCACCCCTGTGAATGGGGCAGATTCGCCCCTTTGGGAAAATTTGACTCCCCCCTATCTCTACCACGCCTATCTTTTTAGGAAAACCTGCACAAGAAGATTCACCTTTCTTCCTTCGATTAGGCGAATTTGTCTGTACAAATTTTCCTGTTCATGCCCAAACCCCTATGGGGAAATCTGGGCTCTTCGGGTGGACAAATCGCCCATCCCTTGACAACCCATTTCTTGTCGTACTTTATTCTAGCCTACCCAGACCCCACATTTTGCATATATATCAAACTCAATTTAAAATTACAACGAAGGGGTTTTGCTCTAACCTGGCAGGGTATCGCATACTCGTAGTAGAACCGCCATATCTCATCGCCTCGATGGATGATCACGTCCTCGAACTCGTCCCCATTGTCCCCTATGCTATCGTACTCGTGGGCCCTTCTCGCCATCCTTCCTCCTCTCTCTTTTTCTCTCTCTTAATCTCCAACAATGAAAATGGTGAATAGTAATTTCTAAAAATTACTATATATTCACTTTTCTTCTTTTAAAATTTTGGGCATTTTTTGACCTTTATTTAATTTTTTTTTCCTCTAATTAATCCTCTACCTTCTGCGTGCCACCATTTGTGCCCCTTCATTCGTTTTCTTTAGTTCAAAAGCTATTTTTCTAGGTTTTTCAAGCTCTTATGTGTGGTTCTCTCTGTTTCTTCCTATTGAGAAGTTGCCTAGGGCCCCTTTTTCCTCCCCATCCGCCCTCTCGAAGGGTCATACCCTGCCATTTTCATCCAATCTTCCATCCTATCCATTTCTTCGCGACACCGGGGCATGTTCTGGAATTTTCTTCCATGTCGCACCTCCTACCATCCTTTCGGCACTAGGGCATCACCTTTCTAGTCTATTCCACTATCAAGTCGACTATATTTTATTTCTCTTTGAAACACTATTATTCTAACAATATTTCAAAGAGGGGAAAAATGTAGACATCCAAATTTGAACCCTACCATAAGGTGAAATTTATCCCTTTCGTCTACCCACTTCATCTTCTCCATCGACCCTAATTAAACTATTTATCTTATTAATGTTTCCCTTTTCCCTAACATTCCTAGGGTACTTAATTCAATTAATTAAATACCTTATCATAAGCCTCTTCTTCTCTGAATTAAATAAATACTCTCATTTATTTAATTTAGTCATTTAACCTTTATGAATTCAAATCAATTTTAAATTCATCATTTTCTCTCTCCTAGTCCCATCCTCCATAACCCATCCCTAATTTGGATTGATTTAATTAATCTGTAATTATAGATGCACACACCCTTAACTAGGATTAATGTCACATCCCCCATCATACCCCACTTGTCTAAATCCTTCTTTTACCACCTAATCCCTTGCTTGCACAACTTAACCACTTGATTAGGTCAACCTAATCCCTATGCCATTTATGGCATTCCATAAGTCAACCCCTTTCATTAAATGCTTCCCTTTTTGGAGAAGGCATCCCTTTCCCAAGGTGAATTTTTAATTCACCTTTATTCCTCCAAGGACTTTTAAGGAATTTTTAATTCCTCAAAGGTCATTTCACCCACATTGGGACAAGGACCTCCTTTATGAGGAGATCTTATCCAATCCCAAGGTACTAGGATGGTACCTCCACCTCATGTCCTTTTGGCCACATCATCTGCCACATGTTAGGAGAGGAGAGCTTGTGATTTCATAACTCAGTCAAGCCCTTGATCTTGTCCAATGTGGTTGCATCTTGACCCTTCATTGCTTAGAGGCCTTTCCCCTAAAATTAGAGGATTTTCCCTCATTTGGTAACACATTCAACAAATGCATTTGGAACACTCAAGCATTCAATCCATCACACTTGCACTCTCAAGAATCCACCATTGCTGCAATCTTTGAGCTCACTTTGCATCCATTCAATGCATCTATCAACATACACACATTGACCATTGCAATCCTCACCTCATCCACATCATTTTGCATTCACTTTTGTGCCATTGCCATTGAAGGAGTGCACACAACCGAACAATCAATAGGGCCAACCAAAGGATCAACTTGAGCAAGGTAATATTATTCCTTTCCTATGTTTGTTCAAGTTTAACTCAGGCCTTATCTGAGGTGTGGTTGTGATTTCTCTTTCCTTGCATTTTGTTTGTATTTTACACTTTAGGTTAAGAAAATTTCCCTACACACAACTTACCTCTACATAATTTATTGTTACAACAACCTCATCCACCATGTTTATTTTTGCTTCTTCATTCCTGAACAGCTTCTCAATCTTCTCAATCTCTACCTCAAGCAAATCATGCTCCTCAACAATAATTAAATCAACAACTTTCTTACTCAAACTTGTATGGAAATTGAATATCTCTATGTATCTACTTTCTTTTTGGATTTTATGGGCTATTCCCACACACCTCTCCTTACATGCCCCTTCTATCAAAGGATTGCAACAACTCTTCTCATCCTTTGCAATCTCGTCTCTTTCCTCTTGATACTTTTGCACAAGGATCTCCTCTTCTTTCTCTTTATTCTTCATATCTACTACAATATTTTTTTTCTTCTATTCATCCTTCAAAGAATTCTTAGCCACTTCTTTCTCACCTATTGCAACTTTGATGTTTCTTTCTTCTTTCATACACTCATTGGGGCATACCGTTGTAATTTCTTTTACCACTTCCTCTTGTTTATCCTACAATGGATTCAACACATATTCTTTCCCTTCCTTGATTGTGCTATAGGATTTATCACTACCATTATGTATAGCTTCCCTATCCCAAATCCAAGGTTGACCCAATAAAGTGTGGCAAACATACATGTGTACTATATCACATATAATTTCATCCTTATATCTTCCAGTGTGAAAATTCACAATGCTTTTTTCACTTATATGAATTTGATGACCTCCTTGCAACCAATAGATGTAGTATGGCTTAGGGTGCTTCATCCTCTTCAAGTTCAACATATCAACCATTTCCAACGCAACCAAATTATCTATACTATCGTTGTCCAACGTCACTTTGCAACAATTTCCATCATATTTGCACACAATTCGAAACAAATCACTCATTTAGATGTGTTCTTATTTCACTTTCTATGGCTTCAAATATTCATTCTCCATCAACAAAATCTCTCCATGTCTCCAAGACATTTTTCCAAATAATTATGGCACACTCTCATTCTACAACCACAAACAAATTAGAGCCAACACTCGCTGCCTTTGCAGGTCCCCTGCAACAAAACTCTCACTACTATCCTCTTCCCAATAAGATTCTGGAAGATGCACCTACAAGATCTCTTCTACCCACTTCCTCTCAGTGGAAGAGGTTTGCACACCTTCTACTCAGCTTCATTTTTGTTGGAGGACAACCAATATGACTCCCATTGATCAATGGCCTCTCAAGGATTCTTCACTCTTTACCAATTCTTCACCCATAATCCTGGTGGATTCTCTCCACTCTCTAAATTACCAGCTCTAATACCAATTGATGTATGATGGTTCACCCCTTTATCAATCAAACTCATACACAAAACAAATTTCATAGACAAAACTATGTCTGAATTCAACAACCAATAAACACTAATTGCAAGCAAACTCAAATTTTCTTAATCCAATTCAATTTTAATTACAAATACAATTATATTAAAAAATTGCTTTCTTTGACATTTACTGGCATCTCATGCCATTCCAAATCAGCTATATGGTCTTTCACAATCTACACCTTTAGCAACTCCACATACACCTCTTATGGCATTTACTTGTTCTTTGACCAAATCATGAACACCAAATCATACACTTACCAGCAATCAAATGAACATGTCTTTTTTTATGCACCCCTCAATTTGTCCCATGCAACTTCCTTCAAACCTATGATTTTCTCCATCTATTTCGTAGCCTCTCATCCATACACAACAACCCACAAATCTACTTTCATAAGTTTTATTTCAAATTCTTTGGATGCTCTTACTTAAGTAGTGTGGTGCACCCTTAATCTCCCTATCTAGCACCCTTCCTCTCCAGTCTTTCATTTATCCCCCTACCAAAATCTATCCTCTCTCATCACATGTGTGTGCTGGAGTTTTTTATATTTTTATTTTTTAATTAAACTTCTCCACAATGTTGGTCGTCTACCTTCTTTCCCCACTCCACAATGCACTTCCTGTCTTTTCAGCTTCTAATTGCCCATTAATTGTGTGCTCCTCCTTCAATCAGAATATTTGGAATTTAATTTTATGTCTACTACATTCTTTTTCCATCAACCGATCTGCATTCATATTTCTTTAAAATAAAGCTGACTTTCTTGCTATAGTTTCACACCCTTTCACTCTCTTCTCATTATTTCATGGATGTAAATTTATTTGATCCACATCCTTATAGCTTTTACATAATTAAAATATGTATTTGGCTTCATCGTTTCACATGTCACGACCTCTTTGGTTGTGGGAATTTTTTTTATAAATATTTTTGAATAGCTTAAAATCTTAAATGAGACTTCCAGTTATTTATTCCCTCTTTGAATATTTTATTTCATTTTCAAATCTTTCTTTGTAGAAAACTAGTCAATAATGAAAAATGCACAAAGAACAAAACCCGAACCAAAATTGAAAGAAATAAACTGGAATTATCTTTGGGGTGATGTTGATTACTTATTTTCCCAAGATGCTCCTACATCATTTATCAATACTAACCCCTCATTGTTTTAGTCCAACAGAAGTCACATTAAAAGATACTTGGAAAGGTCTCTTGCTTACATATAATTTGAAAAATTTCAAGACCTAACTTTTTAAGAGAGAACCACCTAATAATCCTATCACAATTATACTAAAACCAAGAAATTTATTGACACCTATCTTAAAACCAAAACACCCATATAGTAATTAAGAGTGACTAACATTTTCCTCATAACAATGTTCACAACCTCTATATTGTGTCTAGAACATAAATATGGACACACAAATTAGTACTTTTCAACTATGTTAGTAAAATCATGATATAAAAACTAAAGTGAAAACATGATAACTAAAGATAAAATTTATTTAATGATGGACTCAACCACTACTAAATACTAGTGTTAGTGCTAAAAAAATTAGTCACTTAACTAGTATTATTTCATAATGAAAATAACTAAACATACCTATTTTGAAAATCTTTGCTCAAGTTGATTCTCCTATTTTTAAACATTTTATTCTACACATTATGCATCCCTTTTATATCTATTTTTTAAAGATGAATTTTTTATTTCTAATAATAAAAAATAAAAATAAACATCTAAATATAGATATAATGCATACCTATGCTTAGCTTTATCTAGTTTTATGATGCCAATATGAATAATATTAAATCTTAATTTTTTTAAATTCTTATTATGTAATAAACAAGCATATCATGAAAGTTTAAGCATTATTAATAGAAGATTCAACACTTTCTATTAAGAAAAACATGAATTATATTATAGTTATTTGTTAACACTATGTTTTATTATTGAACTTCATATTTTATATACTCAATGTTGTCAATTTTGTAGTAACTTGATATATAATCTAAATGGTTTGATATTTGATTATTATATAATCAAATTTATATAATCAATAACTACATATTATTAATGATTTATGAAATTAAATTCTATATTTTAAATTAGAATATATATTTATTACAATAAAAACCTATACAATATTAAACTATGTTATATTTTATTCTTTCAAATGTAACTAAATTTTTAATAATGTAGAATATAAAGAATCTCAAAATATTGTTCATTGACAAAAAGTATAAAACAACTTTTAATATTAATAAATAAGAATAACACAAAAATGATAAACAATTAAGAAAACATCCTATCACTTTAATGCAAAAAAATGAATAATGTATACTTCCCATACCAATAACCTTGTGACCTCTTGTCTACAAAGAGATGCTTTAGCCAATCGAACTAGGCCCCTATCTCACAATTTTGAATTATATTATATTTTTTATTTTTTATTTTATATCAAATTTATTATTTTAGATTGATTAAATTAATTTTATAAAATAGTATTTTTTAACTATTTATTGTCTATATAATTTTATAATTATGTTTTTAATAAGGTAAGCAACATTTACAGGGTGTTGTACCCCTAACACATCGAGCCACAAGGGCCAAAAAGTTCAAGTCTGAAAAAAATAGAAACTAGCCAAAAAAACAAAACATACACCGCAAATCAACAATAGATAGCCAAAACACAGACAAAAAAACACCTAACTGGCATTATCCCAGTTCTTTGACAAGAGATCAACAACATCATTCCCGACACATTTTTTATCGTCGTCAACATTCTTCCCGTCCAACTCATCTTTTATAACCGCAGAAAGAGTGTTGGTGACAAAGTGGGCCAGCTTAACAATGAAGTGGGTCAAGCCACAAAATCTCTTATCCAATTTATCCATTCTATCCTTCAACACATGACACTCCTCCCCATCATCAGTAGCCTTCACATTCTACGCTCCACATCCACTGGGTGCAAGGACTGGGAAGCCGAGTTCTCTTTTTGCTCTTTACTATTATCACGAACGGTGTGGGGCCCTCTCGCATACTCCTCCTCCTCATCCCCAGACATCTCATCACGCTTGTACTCTTTGTTTTTAGACCGCTCCTCCTCCAAGTCCAAATCCACCTGCCTTTTTTGTTGTTCTTGGACAATCTCCCAAACCTCGGAATGATGGTCTCACCTCTGGTCAGAACCGTCACCTCCACCACCGTGTCAACCTTAGAATCCTTCCCCACAACATTTTTACCTTTGTTTTCTTTCGTCGGAGGCTCCATCAAACCCTTCATGTCATCTTTTCCTTTCTTCTTCGGGGTGGGTTTGTTAGCAGTTTTGGTCGTGATCAATTTGAGGTCACACAAACTGGCCGCAGCACTAGTTTGGTCATTTCTCGCATTCCCCTTGAGTTTTTTGGCAGCAAGCTTGGAATTTTGAGTATCAGCAACACCCGGATGATATTTTTGAATGGGACCTTTGGACTTGACCAGGGAAATGTTTGTAATAACAAGAGGTTCTATTTCCTCCACACGAATAGCAGATATGAGCTTGGGTGGGCATAAAGCAAGATGGAAATGATAGAGTCTCATAATGAGACCTTGGTGCAGCGGCAGAGGAGGGGTATGATCAAGGTTAAGGCTAGCAGCTTCTATGCATTTTTCCATAGAGCTTTCTCAATCCTTAAGCAAGAAGAAAGGAAAGCTTAACAGAACTTTGTGCCTAAGGTGATTTAAAAGAGGGAAATGGTAGAAAAAGAAGGTTTTGTATCTACCTTCAAGATTCATGTACTTTATAAGGGCCAGGAAGACTTGGTCCCATGGCTGCGAAAGGGCCTCTCGCTCAAAACCCGACTAGTTATGGACCGGCTTCTCATTCCCCACAAAAAATGCATTCATGTTGTCATTATCTTGGGTCTTGGTATGCTTCAAATACTTCTTACCATTACTCTGCAGCCCCGTCACCTGTGCAATCACATCTTCATTTACCTCAAAAGAGATCTCACCCAGAGTCACTTTTCGGTCCTTGCAAGAGTTGGAAAATTATGCAGACAAATTAGGGTCATGACCCACAAGACTCTCCTCTCCATCAAGGGAGTGAAGCCTCCTTCAACACATATATGCCACACCAGTAGATTTTTGTGGAATTCACCGCAGTTGTCGGGCTTCGTCCGCACATGATCACCACCCATTATGCCTCCATACACAAGAAAAAACCAAAGAACCTGTGAAAGCAAAAGGTTAGATAAAGTGGTTAGGACAATTTTTTCCCACACACAATGGATATTTAGCCGAATAGAGCAGTGTTGGTTAATCAAGTCAATGTGCAGGAAACACATGTGAAGAGGTAAATCTCTTAACGCAATCTTGGTGGCATCATAAGTGGGAATATTCAGGAGATTGCGACTAGGTAAGCTGGACATGATGAAAAAGCAAGGTTTACCAGCCACATTGTCCTTACACAAAAAGCTAGGCAGGATGGTCGCGGGGCCAAATTTAGTAATAAAAAGGAACTCGAGTTTTAGACGTAGAGATAAAATAGTGGAGAGAGAAAATCCAAAAAGGAGCTTTCCCTCATAATGAGAAGTCACATCATTGTTTAAATCAATGAACTTAATGAAAATATTATAGTTTAGTGCAATCCCCAGAAGGAGATAACATAAGGTACAGCCCTGCTACGTCTTAATCATGAATTACCCGCCATACTTCCTTATAATGCTCTCTTTATCAAACACAGAATTAGCCTCAAATTTCAAATCCTTCCACTTGTAGGCCACCTTAGCTTTTATACTCATCCACCTAGCCAAAAGTACAAGCATGTGGACTTCCCATAAAACCCCCAAAATCACATGTTTAGTTATCATCATATTAAGTAAGGGATTTGTTCTTTCAAAACTAGGCCTTAAATGCTTGGCGGTAAATTCCCCAAATTGCACCAACACTTAGAGCAATTCCATAGAGTTCCAAAGTTGGCTAAGGAATCAGCCACTTGATTGCCCTTCCGATAAATATGGGTAATATTCCTTAAGCTTAACTTAGACACAAAAAGTCTTATGTCCAATAGAATATCCTTTGTACTCCACTGAAGTAATCTGCCAAAGTTAACAGCATCAATAATGGACTTAGAGTCACCTTCAATGTGAAGGTTCTCTATCTCCAAAGAAACAACAATTTGTAGGCCCTTTAGCAGCGCACGGGCTTCCGCGATCATAGAATATTGGAAACCAATTCCCCCAACATAACCAGCCACAAAATTTCAAATGGAATCTTTGATAACACCTCCTATACTAGCTCTACCTGGGTTGCCTTTTGCAACCCCATCAAAGTTGAGTTTAAACCAACCTCTATCCGGAGGCTTCCAAATATTATTACTCCTAGCCAAAGATCTAGAGTTGTCATAGGAGCTTGCATCCAATTTTTGATGCCAAGCCATGGCTATTTTAATTTCACTCTCAGTTGGTCCCTTATCTGGAGGTTTCTTATTGAAGAGGGAGATGTTTTCCTCTATAAGCTGAGGACCTATACCAAAAACCTCCTCAAGACAACTCTCAACATTCTTGAAGATCCTGTTGTTTCTCTCTTTCCATAAGCACCAACATATAATGGGAGGAACCTAGTTCCAAATTTCTCTAGGCAACGGGTGAATGTAGAGACCAAACCAGCTCATAATAAAGTATTTAATATCCTTACACATGGTCCATCATATGCCCATTCTTTCAATATCCATACCCCACACATCAACAACAAACAAGTTGTGTAACAACAAGTGGTTAACAAATTCCTCACTACATTTGCATAAGAAACATCTGTTGGGGATTTGGAATCCCCTTTTCCTCAAATTATCTTGGGTAAGGATCTTGTTGTGACAGGCGGTCCACCAAAATAATTTGACTTTCGGGGTCATATGTCCATTCCAAACCCTCTTCCAAAGGTCAATGGCAGCACCCTGGTCCGTCAGCAGATTGTAAGCCGATTTAACTGACAGATCACCTTGCTTATCATAAGTGTGGAAGAATTCATCCCCCAAGAAGGATGAGGGAAGTCTAGTAAGAGATAATAAAACCTATAGAGACTTAGCTAGGCAGCATAGTTCAGGGGATAAAGGGCAGCAAAGAGCCAAATCATTCCATTTCCTAGCCCCAAGAGGCCTAAGAACATAGTCACTGATGTGGACACCAAAGAACCTTTGAGCTAGCCTCTTGAGAATTCTAAATTCATAATTTTCAAGTGGGGTGTCTAGTAACCAGGGATCTTCCCAAAATCTAATCTTATTACCATTACCAATCTTCCATTTCATCCCACTCCTAAGGAAACCCTGCAGGTTGCAAATGCTCCTCTAGGCCAAAGAACCCTGAGGATGAACCTCAGATAGGCAGCTAAACAAAGGTTTGTTTTGAAGATATTTGTCATTCATGATTTTACACCAATCCTTTGTGTTCCTTAGATGATCCCAGCCCACCTTGGCCATTAAGGCCTTGTTAGTGCAGGAGACAATCTTGATCCCAAGACCACCACAACGTTTAGGCTGATAGACTTTTTCCCAATTTACTAGAGAAAATTTCTTCTTGTCCTCGGTCCCAAACCAGAGGAAGTTTCTTTGAATTTTTTCAAATTTTTCAACTATATACCTTGGAATCTTGAATATAGAAATAAATTAAATTGGTATACCTTGAAGAGCAGCAGAAAGGATTCGAAGTTTACCAGCATGGATAAGGATGGAGCCTTTCCACCCAGCAATTTTCCTTTGGATTCTTTCAAGAACCAAATTCCAAAAGTCAGGAGTGACCTCCGTGACAGTGAGGGGGAGACCAAGGTAAATTGAAGGAAGAGCACCGCTCATACAACCCAGCACAACAGTCACCCTAGCTTGCAAGTTAGGAGTGATATTAAAGAAGTAAATCATACTTTTATTGTAATTAATGCATTGACCAGAGCAAGCAGCATAGTTGTTAAGACAGTTTTTCCATTTCCTGGCTTCAATCACAGAGGCTTTCCTAAATAGGAAATTATCATTCATAAATTTTTGTATCACAATCAGGTCTAAAGAAGAGGCATATTTGATTCCCTTTACAGAACCATCTGACAACAGACTAGCAAAGCTCTTGCTCAACACATCCGCAATCATGATAAATAAATAGGGTGAAAGGTGATCACCCTATCTGATACCTCTACCAGCAAAGAAAAACCCAAAGGGGGCCCCATTAACCAGAGTACTTGACCGTTGTAACACATTCCATTATGAGTTTGACCACGAATTGATCAAAATCAAACTTGATTAAGACTTTAGGGATGAAGTCCCAAATAACCTTATCATAGGCTTTTGATATATCTAATTTAAGGTTCATCCCTGCATAGTTGCATTTGTCCATAAAGTGGAGTAGTTAATGGGTGGTTAAGGTTGCATCAAGGATATGATGACCAGGCACAAACCCTTTTTGAGTGGGACTGATGAGTTTGTCAAGGAGGGGTTTGATTCGGTTCACCAAAATTTTGGAGAGGATTTTGTAAAAGGTATTGCAGAGGCTAATGGGCCGAAAATCAGTTATTGATTGAGGATCAACTACCTTGGGGATTAAAGAAAGAAAGTGTGATTCAATTATTTGAGAATCTTACCAGATTTGAAGAAATCACTGGCAGCCAATACAAGGTCCTCACTAACAATCTCCCAATAGATCTAAAAGAAGATTGGAGAAAAACCATCAAGTTCAGGAGCTTTGAAAGCCCCCATACTGAAAGTAGCCAACCATACCTCCTCTGGAGTGACACCACTAAGAATCCCAAGATTATCGTTTTGGGTGATGATCGTCGGGAGATGGTTTAACAACAAATTATCCAAAGCCAGATTAGGCACCTCAGCAAGAGCCGAGTAGGCCATCTGAAAGTAATCAGCAGCCAAAAGGTCGATCTAGGTAGGCATAGAGATCATCTCCCCCTACTCATTAATCAATTTAGAGATTTGATTCCTTTTCTTATGTTTAATAGCCAAAATGTGAAAAAAGGAAGTATTCCTGTCACCCTCTTTCAACCATTGGACCCTAGATTTATGTTTCCAAAAAGTTTCCTCTTTCCTTAGAATTTTCTCCCACTCCTTTCGACTCTCTTTTTCCTGGTTGTAGGTCGGCAGACTAATATCCCCTTCCTCCATTTTATAATTATGTTGATATAACTCATTTATATTTGTATTTTACATTAAGCTTTATATTTTATATTAAATATATTGAACAAATTAAAATTAAGCTATATTATATAAGTATAATTTTATGTAAAATATATATTTTTTAATTACAACATAAAAGTATAATTTTGTTGAACTTTGAACTCTATATTTTAGATTTTAGATTTCATATTCCAGGTGCCTGCGACGAATTTCCTTCCTCCAATGGTACTATTGTCATTAAAGGCTTCGACCTCTTCCTCGGATGTAGCCCCATCATTTCCCGCTTCTCCTCTCTGGAAATCTCCTTTAAATTTTCTATGGTGTCCTCCACTTCCATCAATTCCGCGCAACCCTTGAGTGCCTACCACCCTTATTTCGCATCTTTTCGCCACCGGTCTTTAGTCCGTCCTTCTGGCCACTTGATAAAGAGATTGTTCAATTCCACCATCTTCGGGCCTCCTCCATTCAAGCCTTCAATCTTGACCAGCTCCACTCCATGGATTCACCACGCAAGAATGCCTTCCATATCCACTAGAAAATCTTTGTGGACGAGAGACTGCATGACTTTCCTCACCACCTCAACTGGCTCACCTAAATCCAACCCCCACGCCATGACCAAAGAATAGATATCCATATTGGTCTGATATCTATGAGTTAAGCATTTGAACCCATCCCCCATAATTAATTGCACAGCTTGTGCGAGATGAACTTCTTTAAAGAGGAAAAGACCTCACAGCCTCTTCACAAATGCTTTCTTTACAAACGAGTCTAGCGTCCTTCTTGAGGTTAACGAGAAACTTGCCTCCATTTTTCTCTGATACGCCGCCTTCCCAAAACACACAAACCACCATCAACTTGCCTACTAAACAACACAAATCAAAAAACAACTAAGGTGAAAGGATGTGAGTCATTAAAACACCACATCATGCCAGCCACCACCATAAACGTTGAACGTACGTCCAGCACCGGTATTTACCTTCACCAAAGCACCTCTTCAATTGGGAAAGATGCCACCAACTTTTCTTTCATATTATTCATTTCCTCTCATAATAAATGTAGGAAAGTACTATCCTCCAGGTCTACTCCTCTAAAATCTTTGGTAATGGCTACATCCACCTCTGCCAAGGTTACCACTCAGTTTGATAAGACATCTGCCTCAACATTCCCCAATCTCTTGATATGACTTACCTTGAAGTCATCAAAGTGGGCTAATTCTTCTTTGATTTTCCTAACTACTCCCTACAGATGCCAAGCATTGATTTCACCTTTTGAGATTGCTTGAATTATTAATAATGAATCTCCCTCCAAATGTATCTTAGCTCCCCCAAGCTTTCTAGCCATCTGAATTGCCATCAATGTAGTTGTTGCTTTCATGACATTATTTTTGCACTCCTTCAATCTCATTGCCCCTATTGCCAAAACATTCTCGTTCCTATCCCAAAACATACAACCAACGCCTAATGGACCTGGATTTCCTTTTGACACTCCGTCAAAATTAACCTTCCACCAACCTTCTGGTTTTTCCCACTTAACCACCTCTGATGAAGATAGAGTCGAATTAACTCAAAAATTACCCTTAATGGGATCATTTGGTGTTGTCATTGATTGCAACCCCAGTTGATGATTGGATCCACCCATCATCAATTTATCCTACCGACAGTCATATTGCAAACAATTAAGGAAGAACAGAGCATTCAACAATTTTGGGTTCATCGATTCTCATACAGATCTTAAGTTAATATCTTGTGTTGCGTATCTCAGTGAAGGTTGATCAATGTATGCTTATTGTTATCCATAAGTCTTTGTGCCTCGTATTGATCCATGTGCGAGTTAGAAGATCTGGTTGGCTAATTCTCCGTTTTATCAGTACTGGAGCCGACTTCGTGAATGTGTCATATCACGGATGTATGGGAAGTAATTAGTTAAGTATTTTTGTTTTCATGCATCTTTGTTTGGGTCCTAGCTAAGTTGTGGTCGACCGTTGTGGATGCACATTACACTTTATTCATAATTTGAGCCAATAGATGTAAATATTCTTTTGTTCTATTGAAGCTAACATATTGTAATTAAATTCTAAGTTGTGGATATATATATGAGATTTTTCATATCATTTTGAAGTATGTGTATGAAGTGTGTTGATGTGAATTATGAATAAGAGCAGAGTAGAAGAGCGATAATGCACATTTTCACTTGTGCATGAACGATCTGTATTGCGAGTGTGAGCAAAACAAAGCAGAGGTACAGAATCAGTCTGTAGGACAGAAGATTGAATATTGTGCCTAACCGGAACTATAATCAGGCATATGTAGATGTTATTTTTCTTAGTTCAAACTCTTAGATGGTTTTAATCTGATTCTCTTTGTAAGGCAGTGAGCCTTCCCTTTGAGCAGTGAGCTCTAGGCAGTGCACCTGAATGCAAGTGCATTCCCCATATTGTAAACTTTATTTGAGTATACTCAGATCATATTGTGGATTGGCCATCCACCATGGTTTTTCCCCTAACAGGGTTTCCACGTAAAAATTCTTGTGTTATGGTGTTGTGAGTGCTTTCTTCTTGTTCATGCATTTTGGTTGAATGTTGTAAGTACTTTGAAAGGTTAATAATGTTAATTTTTGCACAACACTGATTCACCCCCCCCTCTTAGTGTAGCTTGTTTCCAACAACTGGTATCAGAGCTAGTTCCTCTGAAGAAGTCTAACAAATTGGGGAGGTCCTAGAAAGTGTTTCAATGGATTCAAGCAGTCTTCAATAACAGCTTTTGGTGGGCCTAGATGATCTTGATTAGTCAAAGGTTGAAGTTTAGAAATTGCAAGCAAACCTCATGGATGTTGAGAAATTATTGAGTCTTTGAAAGACACAATCAATAAGTCTAGAGAGAAGAGAAAGGAACTATCTGATCAGATTAAGAAGAATGACAATAAGAGCATTGAAGAAGAAGAACTCAGTCAAGCCCTGAAGGAAAAGACAGAAGAATGTGAAAATATTACCAGAGATAATGTTGTCCTAAAGCATCAGATGGAACCTATCATGATGAGAATGACCAAAGAGGTTGAAGATAGAAAGAATAATGAAGAGAAACTAGCATAGTCTTTGAAAGAAAAATATGAAGTATGCAGTCGATTCGACAATGAACTAGAACAATCTAAAAACAATGAGGAAGTACTTGAAAAGTAGATTGATGATCTTAGGGATGAACTTGCTACTGCAAATGAGTACGAGGAGAAGTTCAAAGTTAGCTCAACCAAGCTTGATGAACTAATTAGTAGTCAGAGGACAAATTGTGACAAGCGAGGTCTTGAATATGAAGAAGGAGAAATTTCCAGATCTGAGCAAAGGAGATTCAAGCAAGGAAATCAAATGAACAAGTCTGGAAGGTAGCTAGTAAGGCAACCTAATGCTCAGAGATTTAATGGATATTGTTTCAGTTGCAATAAATTTGGACACATGGCTTCTCAGTGTAGAAGTAGGATGAATCCAAGTGGTCCATCATTCTCAGGTCAGTGTTTTAATTGCAATAAGTTTTTTCACAATTTAAACAAAACGAATGCAAACGAATGCAGAAATGTGATGAACAAATTTCATTGAAATGTCAAATGTTATACATGCAACAGATTTGGGCATACTGCTAACTAGTGCAGATGAAAAGGAAATCAGTCAAATGAATGCAAAAATGTGATGAACAAATTTCTTAGAAATGTCAGATGTTATACATGCAACAGATTTGGGCATACTGCTAATTAGTGCAAAGCAAAAGGAAATCAGTGGAACAACTGGTCTAGATAGAAAAATGGTGTGTGCTATAACTGCAACAATTTTTTTCACATTGCTACATATTGTTGGAACATAAGAGGTTTAGTAAATCAAAGAAGGAACATGCAAAAGGATGTTAAGGGAAAAGGAAAAGTCACTACAGACGTGGTCAAGAAGAAAATGCAGAAGAAATGGGTGAAGAAGAGTCTCTCTAATGAAGGAAATGCACCAGCACCAACACCTGCTTCTGGTAGTTTATCCAGGAATTAGTTTAAGGCCTTTGGCCTAGGGGGAGCTATCAAGAAAATCTCTTAACCCCCTACCAGTAACTGACACTAGAATGTGGATGAGTTCGATAAGAGCATAGATGTTCTATAGATGTTATTGAACCTATTGGAGAAAGTATTATGCAATGTTGGAGGTCCGCAGAAAATTTATCTATCACAGTGCATGAAAATAGTGTAACCGGATGAGTTAGGGTAAAAGCATTTATTGCGACAAAAAGGGTTAAGTATGCGAGTGATAAAATTTCATCTCTATCTTTTATTTGTCACTTTGCATTTTGAAGAAAAGAAGTTTGGGGAGCTCTAAGGCGAACTACGATGAGTTGAGGTGAAATTCTGGTGTGAAGAAGCTTTCAGAAATCAAACTGCGATCCAACGAAAAGGTATTTTTCAGTAAAACTCTATGAACTTGTGAATTGATAATGGCTACTCCATTAGTAGTTGAAGTTAAGGATAGACCCCGTCCAAAATTCAAATGGCATCCCTACAAGTCTATTGAGATCGACCCATTAGGAGCTTTTTCATTTGTTTCGTATGGTGTGTTACACATAGAGGATATTAGGGCTTATATTCACATGAATATTGAAGAGCTAGCAAGCTCACAACTACTGAATTTATATAATAATCACATCATAGGTGAAGATTTATGTGTGAGGCCAGAATATAAAACCCAAGAAGAAAAGAAATTTTCACAGATTGTAAAATTTCTCGTCTTTGAAGAGTCAGAATGGGTTCGTTACATTTTGAGTCGAATCCATGATGAATTCATGTGGTTAAACATACCCTTCAAAATCACAAAGGAGGCTATTAGTGCTGTAAAAAGTCTAAATTCTTCTGGTGGATTATCGATTTTGAAATTAGTGAAGAATCAAATGGTCATTGATGCAACCAATTCTAAATATGATAGAAGGGCAATGAAAATTGATGACATTGTTGATGTAGATGTCAAATTTTCATCTATGGTTATTGGGTACAAGATTTATCATTCCAGTTGAGACAACTCTGTGTCCGGTACAACCATTTATGTTGCCTATTAGATGGTAACAGAAAATGCAGACTATGATCTTTATGAATTGCTAAGAAGTGAGCTAATGGAAAATCTTGGGAAGATCAAGAAGGATAGGAAAAATTATTTTAAGTATGGCAACTTGCTATTATGTTTATTCTTTTATTTCATTGATGAAGTTTCAGGATTCAGAAAGGCTCATTGGAAAAAAGATAAACTGGTAGATGCTCAAATCAGAGATCTCTTTCACAAATTTGCAGACAAGAATGCAACTATCTAGGGATACTTCAAGAGTTTTCAGAATATGATGCATGCAAGAGAGAGAATTCCTACTTCCATTGTAGAGAAATATAAGGATACAATTTGCTTTCTAGTAGATATTGATCAATGTATGATGGAAGATGTTGATCCCAGAACAATCTGGATCATGCTGATGGGATATGAAGTTGAAGAGAATATTTTGGAAATTTATGCACAACAATTACTGAGTAAACCTCTGGATCCGACAGAAGAGAGGTTCGATACTTATACAAAAAAGAATATGCAGGTGCACAACGAACTCGGGAAACCTATGTTAACCAAAAGAGTTAGAAAAGAGGTAGAAATCTTTGGAGAAAGTATGGGCATACCCATTGAGAAAATAAGAGAAGCTAGAAAGAAAAGAGAAGAAGATGAAGTAGCAAAAGAAGCAGCTAAGGAGGTAGAAAATTTTGAATCAGCTAGTTCGGTAGCACTCTCTGCCCGAGCTAGGTCAACTAGAAGCTTTGCACCCCCATCCACTCTTATAACAAAGCCAACTCCTATGAAGACATCCGATAAAGATGGAAAAAGGAAGAAAGATAAAAGAAAAAGATTCTATGTAGCAGTTTTTGATGATGAAGAAACAGATTCTAATAAAGGTGTTAGAGAAATCAAGCATCAAGGCGCCAAGGCAGCAACTGTTACTAAAATAAAACCCTCTGATGTAGATGATCAAGCAAAGAAAAAGGCAAAAATTGATCAACAAGGTATGTCAGTGGAAGAAGTTGAAAAAGCACTGGTTAAAGATGGAAATATCAAGCCACTTTTCAAATGGTATGAGTCTTTTGGTGAATCTAATAAGATAATTTTTGAAGAGGCAACAATAAAAAAATTGAATATTTTCAATAAAGTTTTGATTGAAATAATGGCAAAATTACCCAAAATTTTATATGACATTTTAGAGATTAGGAGAGTTAATGCCAAATTAGAAGAAGAGCATATGAGAGAAAGAATCCTTGTTGAATTGTGTCCAGTAGCATCTATGGAAGAAATAAATTCAATTCTGAATAAAGCCAAGACATAATTCAAAAGAAATACAAGAGTGAATAAGTTGATGATTGGTCAAACCAAAGACATCACTGAAGAAACAGAACATATTCTAAGAAAAGTTTTGTGAAACAACAGAATTGATGTTATCCTTGAAGGAACTCATGATGTTTCACCTGGTCCGAGAGAAGAAGAAGAAGAGAAACAAGATGCAGTTGAAGATATTTAGATCCCTCTTGAAGTGGACAATGCAGAAATACCTATGGAAACTGAAGCTCCAAAAATTGTATCAGTTGAGAAAGTGGAGATTCCTGAAGATAAGTCAGAACCTACAACAGAGGAAGCAATAGTTGAAGAAAAGAAATTTGATGTTAAGACAATTCCAATAGAAGCAAGAGACATTGCAGAGGCAATGAAGAAATTCTTGGTAGAACAGAAAGAAGAGTTTGATCCTGAATTGATTGAAGGTTCGATCGACCTATCTACCCTAAGTCCAATTCAAAAAATGAAAGTTGCTTCATTTGCCCAAGCAAAAGCCAAAGAATAATTGTTGAAGTCCCATATTAAGGATAGTGAACTTATAAATCTTGCATCTGGAGTCTTGGAAAAGATAATTCCCACTCATGTGAAAGATCCAACTAAATCCTCCTCCAGTGAATTAAAGAGGCTTATAAACTTTGTAAGTACTCACTTCGAGTCACTTGAAAAATCAGCTATGATTAAAGTGCAGAAAGAATTTGATGTTAAAAGATTAAATGGGTTGAAGGAAATGATAACAAAGGATAAAACTTTGCTAGCCACCTGTATGGAAAATATCCAAAATTCTCTATTCGAAGGTGGGAAGATTTACAAATCTTGTTTTTCATTGACAAAATTTACTGATGACAATGAAAAAAAGGTTAAGGATCTGGAAAAACAATTAGCTACTATTTTTTATGCCTTTGATCCTTTAACTGGTAGTGTTGGAAAGTTAGAAGGAGAAGTGATATCCTTTTTGACAAAATAAAGAGCTTGAAGCATGAAAATGACAAAACTGTTGCAAGAGCATGTGAACTTAGAGGTCTAATTGGCCCAAAGATAGAAATTATGTCAAGTGCATTGAAAGAAGTAGAAAATGTTAAAGTAGTGGGTGATCCAGCAAACCTGGAGTCTGCAGAGACACAATCCTACTTGGTTTGTGGACACATAACAATCTTGGAGAGTCTCAAAAGAGTTTGGGACACGAATTTGGCTCTGTTGAAGAAAGCTTTTTTAGACATTTTTAAGTTTATGTAAGATTGTTTGTACTTAAGCAACTTGTTTATAATAGTTTTGTTTGATCCATTTTTTATATGTGTATTCCTGCCTTTACCATTGATGTCAAAGGGGGAGAGAGAAGAGTGAAAAATGCATAATCATCTCAGGGGGGGAATTGTATTTTGGAGAAGAATTCGATGCTTGAAATTTTGGGCATTGTAGTTAATGTTGGTACTGATCCAACACTTATGCATTTTTCACCAAGTGTTGCCATCAATGCCAAAAGGGGAGATTGTTGGAAAGAGACACTATGAATATCATTTGGTGTTGTCATTGATGGCAACCTGATTTGGTGATTGGATCCATGCATCATCAATTTATCCTACCAACAGTCATATTGCAAACAGTTAAGGAAGAACAGAGCATCCGACAGTTTTGGGTTCATCAATTCTCATAGAAATCTTTAGTTATTATATTGTGTTGCATATCTCAGTGAAGGCTAATCAATGTATGATTAGTGTTATCCGTAAGTCTCAGTGCCTCATATTGATCTGTGTGGGTTAGAAGATCCGACTGGCTAATTCTCTATTTTATCAGTACTAGAGCTGACTTCGTGAATGTGTCATATTGTGGATGTATGGAAAGTGATTAGTTAAGTTTTTTTTTTTTTTTGCATCTTTGTTTGGGTCCTAGCTAAGTTGTGGCTGACCATTGTGGATGCACACTACACTTTATTCATGATTTGAGCTGACAGATGTAAATATTCTTTTGTTTTATTGAAGCCGACATATTGTAATTGAATTATAAGTTGCGAATATATATATGAGATCGTTCATATCATTTTGAAGTGTGTGTATGAAGTGTGTTGATTCGAATTGTGAATAAGAGCAGAGCAGAAGAGTGATAAAGCATAGTTTCACTTGTGCATGAAGGATCTGTGTTGCGAGTGTGAGGAGAACATAGCAGAAGTAAAAAATCAGTCTGTAGGATAGAAGATTGAATATTTTACCTAACCAGAACTGTAATCAGGCATATGTAGATGCTATTTTTCTCAATTTAAACTCTTAGATGGTTTTAATTTTATTCTCTTTCTAAGGCAGTGAGACTTCCCTTTAGCAATGCACCTATATTGTAAACTTTATTTGAGTATACTCAGATCATATTGTGGATTAGCCATCCATCGTGGTTTTTCCCCTAATAGGGTTTCCACGTAAAAATTCTTGTGTTATGGTGTTGTGATTGCTTTCTTCTTGTTCATGCATTTTGGTTGAATGTTGCAAGTACTTTGAAAGGTTAATAATGTTAATTTTTGCATAGCACCGATTCACCCCCCCCTCTCAATGTACCTTATTTCCAACAAAAATAATATTTAAGTTTTATTGAAAATATTTAAAAAATTAAAAAAGTAGTATCTTGAACAAAACTATAGCTTTCATAAAAAGATAACCATTTTTAAAATTCATTTTAGGAAGTTAACAATAATGATTGCATTTTTTTTTCAAAAGATAAGAAGATAAGATTTAAGAGTGGATATGGATTTGCAAGTCATTTGAATGTCAATTTCTAGCTAAATATTTTTTCCTTACATATTGCTTTTTGGTGGATGCCATTGTAATAGGCCTCTCGACGTAACCTCTCGACATAAAAAATAAATAATAGAAAACTTGAATTTCTAAAATATAATTATAATAATTAATTAATCAAAGTTTATCATAATAGTATTGTCAAGTCACGTAGTGATGAGAATTTTCTTTGTAGTATTGCAATAATAATTGATAGATGAGTTATAAATATCTATTCAGGCACAAACAAGTGAATCAATGAAGATTATAGTTATATTACAACTATGATTAGTATAGTTGAAGTTGAGTTTGTTCCTTAGAACAAATATTTGTTAAATATTAAACAGAAAATGATTACTTAGAAAAGAATTTTCTAAATTGATTGGTTGATTTTTGAGTTTGATATTAAGACTATTTTGATATACTTAAAGTTGAGTTTATTTGATATTAAACTATATAAATGTTCTATGTAATGGTAAGTACTTGTCTTTGTAGTATTGTGTAGCATCAAAAATTGTCCTCCCTTCAGGTGAAAGTACAATTTTACATTTTATTTGGAACTCACTTTAGTATCCTCTCCATTGATACATTTTAGAGACATTCCCTAGACTTGACCTTTCCTATCAACTCAGGAGAACATGCCAGTGCTACCTAAAAAGTGTCTTGTCAGTCATATTTCATCAAATTAATCCTGACAAGTACTTATTTTTTGAATAAGTCTTGATTAAGCAGACCCTAAACTTGTAAATAAAATTTAAACGTGTGCAAAAGGGCTAGACAAGAGCACCGGTGCCTTAGTCCAAGTGTTTTTTCCTGAAAAAATTGATTTCCCATTTTTGTTGATTTTTAATTTTGAAGATGTGAATTCAAATTTGGGTCTTAGAGGTAATTAAATCTTAAAAATTAAAATTAAATGAGTCAGCCTACACTTTAATTTATTCTTGTGTTCCACTATAAATACATGAATTATTATTTCAAATCAAGGAAACGAAGTAATTAATACAACAAAGCTCTACCAAAATACATCCATTTTTACATATTTACAAGGCGAATTTCAAAATTAATCAAGCTAGCAAAACAATTAGAGTTTGATGGTAATGGAAGAACATTATGGAATCTAGGTTTTGGAAATAGCTTGTGCTTATTTCAAGCACCTAATGACTTGTTTTTTAAAACTTGATTTCCTTGTTGTCTGAAGTAAGGTATTTGCATATTTGAATTTTCCCTAGGGTATTTGACATTCTCTTCGATTGATCTTACTTTTTGTCATTTAGGAATCCTTCTGTAATGTCATAAAATTGCACCTTATGTAATTTCACATTACATAATCCCCCCTTTAGCCTAATAAAGATGATAATGCAAATCCCCCTTTTCCTATCCTTCAAATTCATCCTTGACCTTGGTTTTCGGTCCTTGAGGGAATTTTTGTTGGGATGCTTCCATGACACACAAACATCCTATCAAGATTCTCGGGTCTATGGCTATTGGGACATTACACTTTCGCTTGCCCGCAAAGTGTAACGCCTCTATTGTCACAGACGCATCTGAAATCAACCCTTTTGCATGAATTTCTTCATTCAAATTCATTACTTCACTATTCCATTCATTCTATCACTTAATCTTTCATTCTCTCATTTATCCTTCGTGCATTCTCACTCTCAAGCTCTTCTATGCCATTTTTCTCAAGCTTATTGCATGTTTTTGGCTCCTACATCATTGTCTCAGCTCTCTCAAAGTGTTTCACTCTCTTTCAGTTGTACAAGCTTGTTGAAGAGACAATAAACACTTTTTCACTTGTATTTATCATACTTGTTTAGTAGCATATTGATATTTAATGTGTTTATATTTATTTATCTTGTCATTCTATATCATTTTTTGTCAATTTATTTCTCTACTTATCTTCTTGGTTGTTCGTGGAGGTGGAAACACCAAAACGGCAAGCCCCAAAATAGCCCCAACCTTTTCCCTTGTTTCTATGTGTGTAGGTTGTTTGTGTGGACCTTTGTAGGAGGTTGCATAGTGTTGACTTTCCGTGAGTTTATTTCTCTCCTTTATCTCTTATCATTTTGCTTCATTAATTTATTTATTTGTACATTTAGTATATTCTTATTGTAATTTTTGTCATTTTAGCATTATGTTAGCTTAGTTAAACAGTCAAATTTCAGTCCCTGAGTTGTCAATAGGCTCTATTTTTTTTGGTAAGACTGCTTTGTTTTTGGTCCATATGAGACCATAACGTGTCACATGGAGGTTCGTACACTGCACAATCATCCTTTGTCCGCAAGCTAGTCTGCTTGCTTCAGAGACCTCTAAGGTCTACTATTTCATCTTTTGAAGTTCTCTTTCCAAAATCAACCATAAAATATTGCAAAAAACTCCTCTTTGCCACTTGAGCTTAGCCTTTGAGATAGTTGAGGACAATTTTCTCTTTGTAGACTCTTCTCTATATCAGAGACTCGGAAGTAGAAAATCTCGTCCTCTACACCTTCTCTAACATATTTGAGTATGGTTTTCTTTGTTTTATCTTATTACATCCTTAGAAACACTTTATCAATCAATAAATTGATTATTCATAGAGGTAGAAATACCAAAACGAGGGTTTGACCGAGGAAAACTCCTATATATCCACCCATTTCACCCTCTTTGTTGTAATTTTGCAGGTTCATATATGAAGATGACAAATTATAGAGTGGAAGAGAAGAGTGCAAACCTATAGTTTCAATCCAGAAAGTTATAGATCAATATTTTCACTTCTCAATCAAGGGCACTAGTGCCTTTGACCTCCTAATTCAACTTCAAATTTCTAAGATAGGTGCACAAAAATCTACCCTTCTCAAATCTATCTTCAGTCTATGACTTTTCTGTGTGGATAAAATACATTTTTAGATTAGGTTGTATAGTTAATTAAATCAATTAAACCCAAATTTAAATCCAATCAATTTTCAAGGCAACAAAAGAACTAGGTCCAAGGAAGATTGGCTCTCCTTTTAGGTTGTTAGCCAATTTTATCACCTTGTTGGCTTGGCTTCTAATGTTGATGTGAAGAAATATTGATCTTAGTAGTCTATTCATCTCTTTTTCTACATCACATTTGGGTGAACTTGACATATCCTACACTTGAAAAACTTTTTAATTTATTGTTCCTTAGATATGAAATTTTAAATCAAAATAATTTTCCAAACTTGAGTCTCTTTATGTTTGCAAAAAAGTATGGTTGTATTGAAAAGAAAGTGTGTTTCTTTCATTTTGCAAAAAGATTTGAAATATTGTTCATTTGAATTGCAGTAATACAACAAATCTGAGAATACATTACATAAAATCTCTAAATTATTGCATGAATTAGTGGAAAATAATAGCATTTTTGGAAATATTGCAAAGAGTTCATTGCATTAGGTCACATTTTTACAAAATTGGGAAAAACGGATTTTTTTTTTGTATCAAACCTAGATTGTCACAGTCTTAAACCTTTGTTTATTGTATCAATTGTTGAAAATTTCAAAACTTCAAAACTTCATACCTTTGGTCTAGAGCGCTACGCCCTTGACCTATCTAATTTTAGCTAGCTTTCAGATATAGACTAATATTTGTCTTTTCTTTGCAATTTTGAAACCTATTTTTGAAAACTATATATGTAATAGACCTAATTTGTTGTGTTTGATTATAACTCATCTTAATGGGCATAAACATAAAATATAACTTTTAATTAATATTGTAATTAATCTCTCGAAGAAAGTACAACAATCTGAACATGTCAAATCTCTTTATACAAGTGTTTTATACACATGATGAAGCTTTTAATAGTGATGATTTTGATATGTTAGATGAAGCCCTTGATGATTTCATCTCATCTAAATAATTCACTAAGACTCCAAAAGCTTCAAGATGTCAAAGATTAATAAATACATAGATTCAATTACACCACAATTGATTATTTACCCTCCATACAAACCTCAACCATAAAATCAACATGTGCTTGTTATTGGACCACCTTAAAATAAAAAGTAATCTCATGGTCATATATTAAACTTTGTAAGACATTGACTCAACATAATCACATACAAAAAGATGTATTGCAACATAATTACCATGTCATTGTTCATACATACAACACTAGAAACAACAAACAAACAAAAAAATGTTGGTTATTTCAGCGTTAATTTCATTCCCACAACCTACTCTTTTCGGAAAATGTGTTTCAACCTTGCAATTATATATGGTTTATTGTTGATAGGATGTATGTTGGTATGTGTTCATTTATCATGCAAATACTATACACTCATAGCAAGATATGTGATCAAGGTTTTTTCCTACTGACATGTCAAGGATTTTTCCCGTTGACACATCAAGGTTTTTTCATTAACATGCCAAATGAAAAACGACTTTGTAAAACCCTAATTCTAGAAGGTTCCAAAAATCTTGTTATAAGCGGTTGGGATGTAGGTAGACGAGGGTGTATTCTGAGAGTCTGATAGCGATTGTGTTGTCTCTTGATCTCTAGTGGTGATACTCCTGTGAGAAGCTTTCTCTACGAGTATATTGTAATCTTTTGATTTATGAATAATATATTGGGTGGATTTTGTAGTGGGGGTTTTTCTCCCAAAAGGGTTTTCCCCACGTAAATCATTATGCTGTGGTATGCATGATATTTGTGTTTATTTATATTTAAGTTTTTTGTAACTGTTAAAGATCTATAAAAGTTTTACATTATTCTCCTCTCAAGGTTAGTGTAGGAAGTTGTTCCGCTACCTTAGCTTCCTTACAAGTGGTATCAAAGCTTGATCACCTTTGGTTTCAATTGTGGGTTGTTGGGTTTTTTTAACTAATCTAGATTTGAGTGGGAGCTTTTGCAGAAGACACTCTGTGATCTTGTTGCAAGAATTTTTAGATGGCAAGTTCATAAGGGAGAATAGAGGTGGAGAAAATTTCTAGAAATAATATTGATATGTGGAAGCCAAAGATAGAGGATATATAGATCGAGATCTATGGGATGTTGTTGATGAGAATGTTTCAAGGCCTGCAGATCCTACTCAAGCTGCTCAATATGATGTTATGGACCATAAATCCAATGGTCTAATCATATTGCGCTTGGCAGACTCTGCTTTAATTAATGTCCATGAAGAGACCTCTTCATAGAAACTATGGAAATAGCTTGGTGGGATGTATCAGACCAAATCTTTAGTGAACAATATTTTCTTGAGGAAGAAGTTGTATTCCTTGAGAATGGAAGAGGGTGGACGAATCACAGATCACCTAGAAGCATTCAATATTTTGGTGGCTCAATTAGCATTAGTTGGTTTCAAAATGGATGAGGAGGAGAAATATCAGATCTTGCTTTGTTCTTTGTCTGATTCATGGGATTCTCTTGTTATGGCTATTGGGAGTACTTTTGTTATATTGAAGACTAAAGATGTGGTGGGTTCTTTGCTTTCTGAAGAGAAGAGGAGGGAGGTATCCATCACTACCAAGGAGGCCCTAAATTTTTGTGGAAGACCTAAGGAAAAAGGAAAGAATGAGAAGAGTGACAAATCCAAGTCCAAGGGGAGATCTAAATCTCCTAGAAAGTCCAAAGTTATTTGTTAAGCCCGAACATGTTAGTAAGGAATGCAAAGAAAAAAAAGAAATTTGTTTTTGATTCTGAGTCCAAGTTCAGGAAGATGGTGATGCATTCATTGCAGCTTTGGCAACTCATGCAAGTAATGATGCATGGTTAATTGAATCAGGTGCATCTTTTCATATGACTAATAAAGATTGGTTTTGTGAATATGAAGAATTTTATGGAGGTAAGGTGTAATTGGGTGATGATTCTCATTTAGACATTTTTGGTCGTGGTCAAGTTAAAATCAAGTTTCTTGATGGTAGAATAAAAAGGATTAATGGTGTGTTGCATATCCCTAGATTAACACAAAATTTGTTATTTGTGAGAAAAATAATAGATGCGAGTGTGCGGGTAGTATTTTCTGATGCAGGACGCAAGATGGTTAGAGGTGCTATGGCGATTGCTAGAGGTGTCAGATATGGGACATTGTATAAGCTTGATGCATGCACTATTGGGTGCAATAGTACTTATGTGAAAAGAAATTCTATAGAAGAAGTGAGGGTTTCATCTTCAGAGATGGTCATGGCTTTTGGGTACCCAAGGGTGCTCTTTCTTCTGAGATGAGGTTACCTATAGAGAAAGTATGTTATAGCACCATAGACTTGGCCACATTGGAGAAAAGGGTGTAAGGACCTTGAAAAATAAAAACCTTGTTGAAGGTTTCTCTTATTGTAATCTTGAATTCGATTTATGTGAGCATTGCATTTATGGAAAACAAAACCACGTTCAATTTACTCAAGTTATCATAAATATATTGGTGTATTGGATCTTATCCATTCTGTTGTATTTGGTCCTCTAGATGTTCCTTCAATTGGTAAATCCACATATTATATTTCATTTATTGATGGTTATAGTAGAAGGACATGGGTATATTTTGTAAAGAGTAAATATAAAGTTTTAGTTGATTTAAAGAATTTAAAGCAATGGTTGAGTTACAGACTGGAAAGAAAATAAAATGTTTGAGGACTGATAATGGCAGTGAATTTTGCTCTAATGATTTGGGTAGATTATGTAAATATTGTGGTATTCATAGAAAGAACACAACTTCGTATTCTCCACAACATAATGGAGTTGCAGAAAGAATGAACATGACACTAATAGAGAAGGCTAGGAGTATGTTGAGTGTTGTTGGCCTAGAACAAAGGCTTTGGGATGAAGTTTTTGTTAGAGTAATAAGTTATTATACTTAATTAATTATATCATACTGGTTAATTATTTAAGTCACTTATTCCTTTAGTTGTTTAAGCTAAACTTAGGCACGTTAATAATTGATTAATTATTAAGTGTGCACACTAGGGTTTCATTTAGGGTGGGACCGGGAGCTCCGTGCCCGGCCCCCGACCAACTCCAGCATCCAGCCCTTGGTCATATCAGCAACCAGGGGCTCCGCCCAAATTTTTTTTGCAAGGGGGCCGAATTTTTGTGACGAAGGCCAGATGGCCGTCAATTTTTTTGCGGTGAAGTGCTGATGTCAACATGACGTCATCGTCCGTACGGCCTCTTTGCCCCCTCCTTACCCTAATTTTCCCTAAAGGAGCATTTTTTTTCTTTTTGGCATAACTTGGGCATACAGTATCGAAATCGGGAAAATGAGATATCGTCGGAAAGATGGTTCCGAGCACTTTCCTGTGGTATAGTTTATTTTACAGTATTTTTTTGTTTTACTACATTTATTTTTGTTTGAATTCAGATGTTTATTTTATGCTTCCGAGCTCATAACTTTTTGCCACGATCTCCAACTTTCGCTATCTTTGCGGCGTTGGAAAGGTATTGAGGAGCTCTATGTTGTTGTCAATGCACTTTTTCTGTATCTGTCCCAAGTTGATCGCTTAGTCCATATTTGGCCTGATGGGTTGTTTGGAGATTACTTGGATGTTTTGGCAATTGGGAGGGTGCAACTTGCATCTTTGCACTTCATTTCAGTATCACATTCATTCAATAATCAACTGTTGCTTCATAGATTCCAGGGTTGTTTCCGTTTGGAGTTTTCGAGTGTTCTGTGGCATCGGGTCTGTTGTTGCATCATTATGATTCTGATATGGTTTCTTGTAGATAGAAGTATCTTTTCTTTCTTGTCGGATTGTGGTTCCATTGTTACTCTACATTGCTTTTCCAGTGCTTCTTTGCAGCATGTCATCTCATTGTAGGGGGGTTTTTCCCACTGGGTTTTCCTTCTCTACCTCATTCTTGCATTTGTAAATGGGTACCTGATCAGGCCTAGTTGTTGGGTCCCATCCTTGCTTGCATGCATCTTCTTCTAGTGTTTTAGCTTCTTCCTAAGTTCATCTTAAGGGGGGGTGTTAGAGTAATAAGTTATTATACTTAATTAATTATATCATACTGGTTAATTAATTAAGTCACTTATTCCTTTAGTTGCTTAAGCTAAACTTAGGCACATTAATAATTGATTAATTATTAAGTGTGCACACTAGGGTTTCATTTAGGGTTTCCCTTTTAGGGTTTCTTGATCTCCTTCATAAGGATTGATCTCTTTGTAATAATTGATTCTCAATAATGCATTTTTACTTTGAGGTTTACAGAGCATCTTCTTTGGTTTTGCATGTCTTTTGCATGTGACAGGTGATTGCATGCAGGTGATCTTGGTTTCTAATAGTTTTTTCCACTGCCTATAAATGCATGATCAGGTTGTAAGACTTCATTAAGACATCTTAGAGTTTTTGGTTGTGATGCATATGCACATGTGCCAAAGGAGAAGAGAAAAAATTTGGAGAACAAGGTTGTGAAATGTATCTTCATCGAATATAATTATAGTGTAAAAGGATACAATCTTTGGGATCCTGTTGCACAAAAGGTAATACATAGTAGAAGTGTTATTTTTTGAGAAACTAAGCCTTCTTCTATTAAATTGCAGCCAAAACTAAGTAAACAGGAAGATGTGATTCAATTTCCTTCTACACCTGAGAAAGTTGAATCGAGGCCCAAGGATAGACAAGAAGTTGATGAGATCTCATCTAGCTCTGGATCTTTAGAAGAGGAGGAAGAACCTCCAACTCATCTTGTTCGTAGGTCTACAAGGCATAGAAAACCACCTGAAAGGTACTTGATGATTGGAGATGTATTTTTGCTTTGAATACTAGCATGGTTGAGCCCAAATTTGTAGAAGAGGCACTAGGTATGAATGATGTAGAATCCTGGAAGATTGTTATGGATGAAGAAATGGCATCTTTGAAAAAGAATGATACACGGGATCTTGTACCATTGCCTGAAGGATAAAAAATTGTTGGTTCTAAATGAGTGTTCAATAAAAATATTGGTTCAGATAGACGTAGTGAGAAGTAAAAAGCAAGGTTGGTTGTGAAGGGTTACTCTCAAGTTGAGGGTGTTGATTATGGTGAGATATTTTCTCCTATTGCAAAAATGATATCCATTAGATTTTTTATTTCTATTGTTGTTGCTTATGATTTAGAGGTTGAACAAATGGATGTGAAAACTGCTTTCCTTCATGGTGATTTGGAGGAGGATATTTATATGACATGACCAAAGCACTATAACAGGTTGTTGTTAGGTCATATCTCTTTAGTTGAAAATGCATCAAATGTATCGATCGGGTAGTGTTTGGAGGCTATATGTAATAGGAAACATCTTGACTAACTCTCTAAAATTTTATAAATGTCTAGAATAGTTGAAAATAGAACTTTAACTAAAGAGGCCACCAAACTAGAAAGTGTAAAGTTGTCTAAACTAGAAAGTAGGAAATTATTCACTTAGCAAGCATGAAATGACTAAACTAGAAAGCATGAAATGTTTAAACTAGAAAGCGTAAATGGTTAAGCTAGAAAGCATGTAAATTACTTGAAAATAAGTACTTGCAATAAATTTGTAAGTTGAAATGACAACAACCTTTAACTAACATCCAGCTGTTAACATAAAACAAACTTAACAACCTATAACTAACAACCAGAGTGGGTGCTCCAAAACTTCACATAAACAAAACTAAAGATTGTAGACTCAAACCACAACCTGCAGGAATAACTTAACAAAGCTCAACACATAAATCACGTTCATTCACACTTATCATGTACAAAATAAAAACAACATAAATGAAGATGAAAATACTTATCTATCTATTCTATAGTCCCTCGAGTGGCCATATCTTGGGTGCTACTATGCTTAACTCAAATCACATTAACTTTGTATCTTCGAAATTAATCCATCCAAGATAATTCCATCGCACAATATTAATAACTTAGAATGAGATGGGAAAAGCTTGTTTTATTCATATCAAAAGTGTAAAAAAGAAACATAGTTTAAGAACACATTATAATAGCATAACGATATATCCAATATCAGTATTTCTAGCGATTACATATTTATACAAAAACTGTTAACAAAATCCTATAATTCAGATGGTGAAGATCACCACTGAAAAATTCTTCAACAAAATTCAACTAACTAATAGACTTAGGTCCATAACATAAAGCATTTAAAAGGCTTAGAGTGAGCCATAAATTCTTTGAATAGAAAATAATAGAAAGCTTTAAAAAAACTCAATCCACCATGCTCTTCCTGAAATTTTGGTGCCTAGACTGCCGACGCTTGTCTTCAACTGCATTGAGGTTTGCTTTAAAATCCACTTGGTTGAGCATAATGAACAACTATGCATAATGACTTGTACAATGCTAAAAACTATATCAATATGTTAGCACTGGTCAACTTATTTTAATCAATTCCAAGAAATAAAGATTATACTTTTTTTTCAAAAAAAGCAAGTAATTACTAATCCTAAAGATGAATAATTGGCAGGGTAAAAGTGACTAGGAGGAATAAGGAAGGGTATTTGTCTTATTATATTTATGAGGTTATTTTTACCTCATCACTTCTTCCCTTCCTAAGCTTGAGCAGGTCCTACTCTTTCCTATATCCATTGTCTTTAATTTCCCTTGTTTCTGCTTAACTCTTCAACTTAGCACTGAGGTCATAAAAAATGTTTGCTTCTCTGTCTAGATCCTCAAGATTTCTCAGGAAAAATTTATTGATTTTGACCCTTGTTGTCCATGTCTAAATTTTTTTAGAGTTCTAATCTGTGGTAATATGCACTGCAAGGGGTGGTGAAAGAAGTAATGGGGGTTTGTATCTCATTCTAATCCAGTCAGTTTTAAGTTGTTGTAGAATATCAGCCAATGCTTCTTCTCTTCTATATGACCACTTAATGTTAATAGGTGAAATCACCTCTCTTCTCTTAAGATGCATGGGAAGAGGAGTGTATCTCTCTTCACAAGCATGCCAAGCTCTTCCTATCAATTTTGGTCCTTGGTCTTGGAAATGCTCAAAACATGGCCAAAGATTATCATTATATTTATTTTTCACAGTTTCTTTAATCTTAATGCTTCAGAACTGTGCTTTAAAAGTAGAAGATTTCCTATGAGGATACTACATTTGGAGTCCAACAGTCCTCTTTGCCTGTGCATACTCTCTTGTTCCTTCCTGCCATTGAATTTGGTTTTGCATGGTAGATAGAAATTCCCTGAGTTGCACTTCACCAACAAAGAAATTAACATAGAAATTTGTATATCTCTCCAGAAACAAATTGTGAACAAAGAATTCACAAAAAAAAATCTTGTTGATCAGGAGTTGATTCTGTAAATATTTTTACAAACTCTTTGTCATCAGGATCATGTGGTTGATTGATGTAAATTATTAATAATTTCCATCTCAAGAGTTGCTCATTTAAAAACATAGAATATAGTCTAGAGGGCCTTTTGTGAGCTAACAATAATTCACCAATTTGACAAGCATCTTGTTTAGCTCGATAAACCTTGTCAAATGACTCTTTTAACAAAACTAGCTCCTTTTTCAACCTAGCATTTTCTTTACCTGCTTGCTTCAGAAAATAACATCTCTCCATCCATGTCACTAGCAATGGAGGTATATGAACTTGGAACCATTCCATTATGGTTGGTTCAGTTTGTACCTCTTTGGACTCCATTATAGGCTTGACATTAATCTCATGTAAATCCTGTTCTAATTCAACAATTTTGCTTAAAGAATCATGAAGTTTAGATCTTTGTTTATCCTTTTCTTCTTCAAAAGTAGTAAATAATTACATAAAATTATTTTTAAACTTTTTATTTGTCTATTTTTTTCAGACAAATCAGTCACATACTTCTTTCGTTCTTCATTCTACTATTGTATCTGAAATTGCAATTGTTCAATGGTCTTATCTTTTTATTCCATTTGCATTTTAAAATTCACAATTTCTTGATTTCTTTTCTCTAAAATTGTAGTATGCACTTCTATCTCTTCTTCTTGTTGGCTAATTTGCTCTTTATTTTCCTTCACCTAACATGTCAATTCAACAATTTTTTCTTTTAACTTATCTAGCTCCATTTCTCTCTGATAAGATTCCTCAATCCCTATATTAGCATAAAAAGGCAAATTGGGGATTTCTACATCAGCACTAATTACATTTTCCTCATCAAGCACCTCAAGTGAACCTTGCTCAATAACTTTATCAATTAGGGGAGATAACCGTCCCATAGGATCATCCTCAACATCCACACAATGTGGTGATTGTTCCCTCTCTTCTTCTTGACCTGATTGAAATGGCATATTCTCCTTTTCGGCCTCAGGGGATTGACTAGTCTATTTTTCACTTTCTTTTGTTGCCTCCTCACAAGATTGATTCTCGGTTTGTATTGATTGTGCTTCAGTTCTACGCCTTTTTCTTTTTAGAGGTCCTTGATGTGTCATAAGCTACAATATCACTAGTTTCAGTAGATAACCTTTTAATTCTCCTTAAAGGAGGAGTTGTTTGCAATGTTACTTTGATTCTCTTTTTCCTCTTGCAAGGAGGTTCTTCCTCGTCTCCTGAATTTATGATTTCTACATTTCTTGAATGACCTGGGGTTTCTGAAGTATGAGGTAAAACTTTCGGCCCTTCACCCTCAAGAGCTATTGTGGTATGCTGATGTTCATAAGTTTCTAAAGGCTCAGGGGAATGCTCTTCCAAATGTTGAGTCACCCGCCCAAATGATCCACCTTCTTCAAGGTGTCTTTTAGGCTTTGAATTTTCAATTTTTTGTAGAAAATTTTCCCATTTCTTTTATGTTTTCTTTCGGAAATGATATTTACATATTAATTGAATGATTCCATGGTGTTTAAATGGTCATGTACCAATTTTGTATTTTTCTATCATGCTAGTAATAGATTCAAAAAGGAATGCATGCAAATTAACCCTAAGGGTAGGGTCTTCAACATCATGGTGCAAATATGTAAGTAGGTGAAAGGGTGGACCTACAATTACTACTACTTTCCCTTCACAAGTAAAATACTTAATAATCCAGGCTACAGCTATTCTCCAGGGCTCTGGAATAGAAACTCACTGAAATCCTTTATTCTGCCCTCTAGTACTTACAATTATCAAAGGTTGAGGTTCTCCTATATGAAATAGCTCTATCATTCTATGATAAGTGATATTGGTAGTTTCTGACAAATTAATACCTCTATTTTCAAGACTAAAAAGACAAAAAATAATCTTAGGAATTACCCAGAATCGCTTGCCATGTACTACAAATTGACCATCTGCGAAGTTCTCCAAAAATTCCTTCACTAATTGCTCATTATGCCCCTCAAACTTCTTTATAAATTCCAACCACCCAACTCTTTGAAACAAGCCTGCAATACTACTCAATACCAATAATTTTTTCGTCCAAACCACTTCAAATTTCTTTTTAGCTCCTCCCATACTTTATTCTTTATTGCTTTGCTCAATTATGCTGAAATGTTATGGTTCTCAAAGAAACTTGTTTAAATAGACTAAATTATAGAATGAAGAGAATACAACTTTTAATCACTTGTACTTGATATAGCCGATGGGAGAGGAATTAATTGTCTCATTTGAGCTTCGTTGTGTTCTCATGATGAATTTGCATGGGAAAAAGTGCAAATATTGTCGTACTTCAAGCGAACGCACAAGTGCACAGTTTACTAAATTTGGAAAGGGGATGGCTCGTGCCAATTAATTTATCTTTATTCAAAATAATTACCTACTTAAAGCAAAATTTGTACGTACCTTACGTCTTGTCATCAATTTGAACATCACTTACCTTTGATGATGTAACGATATAATTGCATGATTTGGTGAGGGTGGCGTTGAATTTATTATGACATGGATGTGACAACTAATTAATGGCGAAATTACTATGACAAAAAATTAGTCATAATAAATGTAATTTATTATGAAAGGATATGGTAATGTAGGGCATGGATTCCAAGGCGATGACAAAATTTAACTAATGGGCATGTGTATGATATTGGAAAAATCAAAGCATTCGTAAAGGAAAAGAATTTACAAAAGTCTAGAGCATCGCTGGAAGATGTGGTCGATGTGAAGGATGCAAAGTTCTGGAGCATGCTAAGAGATGCACCCAGAGTGAAAAAGTGAAGTGGAAAAATTCCGGAGCATTGCTGAGAGATGTTGTCGGAATGCAGCAACAAAATTTTAGAGCATCGTTGAAATATGCAAACAGAGCAACAACCAAAAAATTTTGGAGCATCGTCGAAAGATGCAGCCAGAGCAACAACAAATTTTTTTTGAAGCATCATCGAAAGATGCAATTGGAGCAGCAACCAAAATTTTTTGGAGCATCGCCGAAAGATGCCGCCAAAAGAAAGAAATAGAAAAAATTTGGAGCATCGTTGAAAGATGCAGCTAGAATATAGCAAGAAAATTTTTGGAGCACCATTGAAATATGCCACTGAAAGGAGGAAGAAGAATGAAGGACTTTGGACTTTGACTTTCTAGAGTGTCGTGGAAAGATGCACCAGCCTACAGGAAAAACAAGGAATGACACTAGTCAGCATGCAAGTTCTAGAGCATCACAACAACCAAGCTAACAAGTTCTAGACCATCGCAACAACTGAGCCAACGAGTTCCAAAGCATCACAAACAGATTCACTAGAATTTGTGTTTGATTAAAATGAAGTCCTGCAAATGGAAATGAAATTTATCCAATTCCAAAAGATGAATAATTGAAAAGAAATGCTCTGAAGAAAAGTAAATACATACACATGCATTTTACTTATTTATTTTTACTTATGATAGCAAAATAAAAACTACATTGGCTCTGTCGTAGCAGAGTCAATGCATTGGATTTCTCCTTGCATTTCTACCATGTTTTTTTAGTTTCTTCTTTATTAACAGGTTTATGGTAGATGTGTAGTCCATGACCATTGACCAAAAGTGTATGAGTGTCACCATAAATGGGTTTGAGTTGCACTACTCTATTTTGAACTACCTCAAAAATTTCATAAGGACCCAACCAATGAGTCCTCAGTTTCCCTTGGTGATATTTGTATCAATAATCGAATAACGACAACCAATCCCCATTATGGAACTCTCTTTCCTTTATATTCTTTTCATGCTAGACCTTTCGTTGTTGTTGCACTAGCTTAGTTTGGTGGACATCATCCAGACAGAGTTCATCCAACAAACTAAGTTGTAAGACTCTTTCAACTTAGGCTCGTTTAAGATCTAAACCTAACTCCATTGTTGTTCTTAGAGTTTGGAGTTCAAATTCAATGGGAAAGAGAGGTTTCTTCCCAAAAACTAAGTCGTACAGACTAAAACCAATGGTTGATTTCCAAGTTGTTATAATCCCAAATGGCTTCAGGTAGATTCCTAGCCTAGTCTTTCCTTCCTGATGAAATTATTTTTGTTAGAATATTCTCTAGCTCCCTGTTAGTGACTTCCACCTAACCATTTGCTTGAGGGTGATAGGGTGATGACTTTTTATGACTTACTTGAAAATGATCAATGAAGGCTAACAGAACCTTAGACATAAATTGGGGTCCCCAGTTTGTGAAAATTGTACTAGGGGCTCCAAATTTGAGGAAAATCTTATTGTATGAGAAATCAACTACCTGTTCCTCCCTAGCAACTCGTAGAGCTTGAACTTTCTCCCATTTAGTCAGATAGTCAGTACATACCAAAATATACTCTTTCCCTTGTGAAGGAGGGTTTATAGGACCGATAAAATCCAATCCCAAATTTTTAAATGGTTCAAGGACTACCTTGGGTTGCAGAGGCATTTCATTGGATGCAGTAGGTCTCCCTACCCTTTGGCATTCATCACAATGGGGACATATTTCTTGACATCTTTATGCATAGAGGGCCAGTAATATCCTACACCCAAAATCTTATGGGATGCCCTCTTGGTAGAATAATGGCCTCCAGAAGGACCGTCATGGAAAGATCTAAGGATACTATAGGTCTCATCTGCCCTAACACAACATCATAGAACCATACCAAGACTGCACCGAAATAGGATTTCATTAATCCATTTGAATGGAGCACTTTCTCGAATGAGGCGTTTCTTTTATTTTGATGTGAAATTAGGTGGTAACTCTAAGGTTTCCAAATAGTTGGCAATATCAACAAACCAAGGAGTTTTAATGGAGATGGAAAACCTATTTTTATCTGGGAATTCATCGTGCACTGGAGCACAATCTCCATCATCTTATTTAATCCAAGATAAGAAATCTACTACATTGAAATTCCTTGGTTTTTCAATAATGGTTATGTTGAATTCCTAGAGAAGCAATAACCACCTAATTATCCTTCCATTCACTACAGGTTTATTCATTAGGTATTTAATGGCTGAGTGATTGGTATACACTATTACTTTATACCCCGTAATGTAATGTCGAAATTTCTTGATTGCATGTACTACAACAAAAAATATATTTTTTCATGGTGGTGTAATTTTGTTTAGTGGGAGTCAAGTTTTTTCTTATGAAATAGATGGCATATTTTCCCCCATTCTCATCCTCCTATCCTAAAACTGCTCTAATAGCATCATCAGAAGCATTAGAATAAATATGGAACGGGAGGTTCTAATTAGGTCCACAAAGGATAGGAGCAAAGATGAGTTTCTCCTTAATAATTTCAAATGAAGATTGACACTTAGGTGTCCAGATAAACTCTACATTCTTTTGGAGGATGGAAAACATAGGAGCTACAATCTTGCTGAAGTTTTCTATAAATCACTGATAATATATAGCATATCCTAAGAAACTTCTAACATTAGTTTGGGTATTTGGTGTCACAAGTTGTTGTATCACCTCAATTTTCTTAGGGTTGACTTTTATTCCTTTTGCTGAAATGTGGTTTCCCAATACTATCCCTTGTTCTACCATTATTAGGCATTTTTCATGGCTTAGGGACATATTATGGTCCTCACATCACTTCAATACTTTTTCTAGACTTTGAAGGGCTTCATCAAAAGTTGACCCATACGCTGTGAAGTTGTCCATGTAAACTTCAACACGATCATTCACTAACTCAACAAATATGGACAGGATAGCTCTCTGAAATGTTGTAGGAGCATTGCATAGCCCAAAAGGAAAAACTCGATATGCAAATGTTCTGCATGGGCAAGTAAAGTTTGTTTTATCTTTCTCTTCTACCGCTACCTGTATCTGGTTATACCCACTAAATTCATCCAAAAATGATAAATACTTTCTCCCAGCCAGATTATCCAAGACCTAGTCTACAAATGGTAGAGGGAAGTAATCTATATGGGTTTCTTTGTTAAGTTCCCTATAGTCAATGCACACTCTCCACTTCCCATTTTTGTTTGGAACCGCTACCAAAGATGAAACCCATTCGTTGTCAGAAATGGGATAGATAAATCCCACTTGTAGGAGTTTCTCAATTTCAATTTTAACAATGTCCTTTAAGGCAGGATTGAGTCTCCATTGTGGTTGATGAATAGGTTGAACATCCTTGATATAGATATGATGAGTACAAACACCTGGATGTATTCCTCTCATATCTTTGTAGTCCCAAGCAAAAGCTTTAGATCTATTCACCAAGATATCAAACAATTTATGTTCTTCTGGCACTCTCAACCAGCTGTTAATATTCAAAGTTTTCCCTGGCAACAACATGATGGTTTTGACACCTGGATGGTTGGAGGTGATAATATACACTATTCTTGTCAAAGTGTTAAGAGGACAACTATGTGGTATGGTTCTATGAAGTCTAGAAATATCTTCAACGAAATTATCTATTTTTGGAATGATATTAGCCAGAGGACAAGGTAATCCCATAAATATGGTGTTATCAAATTTAGTGTGGCCTACGTTGATTGGTTGTCCTAGAGTCTCTTCTACATCCAACATCTCTTTATCTCTTGAGTCCATTGTAATATTTTCCATATTATTTTCCAGTTCATCCTCCAACTCTTCACCATGTTGTTTGATGACTACCATAGCAAGTGAAGCTAGATTCTCCTATTCATTAGGACCATCTGGTTCATCAACCCAAACTTTGTTATGTTCAGCAGGTTTGGTGGGAGGATACAGGAATAAATGTTTGCTATTGGAACCATGTGAAATGGTCATTCCTCCCTCTCTACAATCAATCTCTGGTGCAATAGTAGCTAGCCATGGTCTTCCTAGGATTATCAGATAACTATCTTGTGGTGTGAGGGACTGAATTATTTGAAATTCCACTAGATATTCCCAATCGTCAACCTTAACAAGAACATTTTCTATGACACCCTTGGGAATATCTATGGATTGGTTTTCCATTTGCAAAATTGTAGTTGTGGGATGTAAATCAGTGAGTCCCAATTTTTCCATCACATCGGCAATCATTACGTGGCTTCTCCTAAGTCCACAAGTGTGTTAGGTATTACTACCTCATTGATTGTTACTGTTATAAGTGGACTGCCTGGGTCATCATATTTTAGAGCTATGGTCTTTCCATCCAAAAATCCAGCTAGATAACCGTTTATGTGAACAGTATTTATTCATTTTGGTTTCCTTCTTGGAGTTTTAATGCACAATTGTTTGATTAGTTGGTTTAATTCAAGAATCTCTTTTATTGCTTGTAACAAAGGGACCTCAATTTATAGTTTTTTAATCTCTTGTATCAGCACAATTTCGATGGACAAGGACATTTTCGGAGGATTTTTCAAAGTGGTTGGTTCAGACGCTCTGGAAAAGGTGCTTGAGTTTTCTCTTTAAATGTGGAGTCTTTCTTTAAAGGATCAGTTGGAGATTGGCCACCCTCCTCTTGAGGTGTTTCGGAAGTTCCAGCTGGAGATGGTGTGAGGGTCTTGTCTTGGGTACTTCTGGGTTTTGCTCAAAATATGTGGAAGTTATCTTAGTCGTCTCAGTAGATTCCTTAATGGGTTTGTCTAGGGTCTCAGCTATGGTTAGTTGTTGGAGTGTTTTTCCTGACCTTAACTACTGATTTCCACAATGAATGGCATTAAGTCCAGTAACATTTTCCTATTCCATTGAATACACTGGAGTATTTTGATGATTATTCTTTGGATTAGGATCAAATTGCATTGGAAGTTGTGATTGGTTAACCTACTCATTTTTTTGAGGATTTTGAGGAGATGGAAAAATATTTTTTTGTTGATTAGGCATCCTTCTAGGCCTACTATAAAATTGGTTTTGAGGTTGATTCTATTGAGGAGCAGGATTCTAAGGATACCATTGTTGTTGAGCCCGGTTTGGCCATTGTGGGTTTCCCCAGGACTGGTTTGTCCATTCGGGTGGTCCCCAAGGGTAAGATCCCCAATTAGGTGGTGCTTGAGGTGGTACTTGAGGCCAGGGTGTTTCCCAGTGATTATTATTCTAGTTGTTTTGAGGCCTCCAAGAAGGGTTTGAGTTTTGGCTGTAAGAAAAATTCCCTCCAGTTCTTTGATTGATAAAGTTGACCTCCTCAACCGGAGATGTTATTTTATTGGAGTTCTTAATTGCATTCAAAATCTCACATTGTTCAGTGGCATGACTCTTCTCACAAATGTGGCAAATGTTAACTTTATCCAAAGGGCATTCTCTTAACAGGTGTTTGTTTCGACACTTAGGACAGTAGACGGATAAGGTCTCAAGATTACATGTTTTGGCATGTATTCCATCCAACATGGTATTTAATTGAATGAGAATGTCAGTTATAAGATTGGATATCTCCTCATGCAATTTTCCTATTTCATTGGAACCTCTAAAAAGAGTAGACTTACGAATACCTTCACAAGTATGAGAGAAATTTTGACATAATTCAGTGATATCATCGAGTCCCAATTGGGACACATCTCCTTTTCCCATTAAATCTAGGCTTCTTCTAGCATCTTTATCAAGTCCTTTGATAAATATGGTCTTTAGAATCTCCAGACTTATGGCTTCTTTGTCACATCGTTTAGATAAGAAGATGAACCTATCCAGGTAATCTTCTCGGCTTTCATCTTCATTTTTCCTTAGTATGAACAATTCTTATTTCCTATCGCTGACTCTACAGTAACTCTGGTATTTATCTAGAAAGGTAGACTCCATGTCATCCCAAGAGGTTATCGAACCTGAAGCTAATCCCATGAACCAACACATTGTTGTGTCTTTCAGGGTGGAGGGAAAAAGCTTCAGTTTTTTGTTATCATTCTTGTAGTCATATGTCTGACACAAGACTTTAAACTCAAATAGAAATTGGTTAGGGTCTTTGGAAGATAAACCTCTGAAGGTTGGCAAGAAGGCTGGTGAAATATTTTTCATAAGTGTTTCATCATATGTATCGATAGCAATAGGATAAGTGAATGTTCGCGCTCTCGGTGCTGGGTTAGCGACATTTCTACGGTCACCCATAATGTTGGAGGGAATTTGTTCCTCTTCAAAAATTCTCTCAAATGGTTGAGGCTCTGGGGTATGCAAAGGAATACTCTCCTCTACAAATTTTTGTTCTACTGGGTGACTTTCTAGTGTATACAGGAAGGTAGGTTGATCCTACTCGATCAATTCCTCAATAAGTTCTTTAGTTGAGACTTCTTCCTCCCTACTAGTGGTTGGAATGTCTTTTGGGGGGGTTGGTACAAATCTTCCATGTGGGCCTTGTTTCCTACCCATGCAGAAAAAGAAGCCTGACGACTATTTTTGTTCCTAAAAGAGGTATTCAAGCAATCTCCTACTAACATGAGAAAAGGAAGTTCCCTGGCAATGGTGCCAAAAAGTGACAGGTTGTCATTAGGTCCTATCTCTTTAGTTGAAAAATGCATCAAATGTATCGATCGGGTAGTGTTTGGAGGTTATATGCAACAGGAAACATCTTGACTAACTCTCTTAGATTTTCTAAATGTCTGGAATAGTTGAAAATAGAACTTGAACTAAAGAGGCCACCAAACTAGAAAGTGTAAAGTTGTCTAAACTAGAAAGCAGGAAATTATTCACCTAGAAAGCATGAAATGACTAGACTAGAAAGTGTGAAATGTTTAAATTAGAAAGTGTAAATGATTAAGCAAGAAAGCAGGTAAATTGCTTGAAAAGAAGTAGTTGCAATAAAGTTGTAAGTTGAAATGATAACAAACTTTAACTAACATCTAGTTGTTAATAGAAAACAAACTTAACAACCAGAGTGGGTGCTCCAGAAATTCACATAAATAAAACTAAAGATTACAGACTTAAACTACAACCTGCAGGAATAACTTAACAGAGCTCAACACATACAAATTATGTTCATTCACACTTATCATGTACAGAATAAAATCAACATAACTGAAGATGAAAATACTTATCTATCTATTCTACAGTCCCTCAAGTGGCCAGCTCTCGGGTGCTACTACGCTTAACTCAGATCACATAAACTTTGTATCTTCGAAATTAATCCATCCAAGATAATTCCATCGCATAATATTAATAACTGAGAATGAGATGGGAAAATCTTATTTTATTAATATCAAAAGTGTAAAATAGAAATATAGTTTAAGAACACATTATGACAGCATAACAATATATCCAATATCATTATTTCTGGAGATTACATATTTATACAAAAATTGGTATCAAAATCCTATAATTCAGATGGTGAGGATTACCATTGAAAAAGTCTTCAATAGAATTAAACTAACTAATGGACTTAGGTCCATAACATAAATCATTTAAAAGGCTCGTAGTGAGCCATAAAGTCTTTGAACAAAAAATAACAAAAAGCTTTAGAAAACGCGATCCACCATGCACTTCCTAAAATTCTAGCGCCTAGACTTTTGATGCTTCTCTTCAACTGTATTGAAGTTTGCTTTAAAATCCACTTGGATGAGCATAATGACCGACTGTGGATAATGGCATGTACAATGCTAAAAACTTTACCATTATGTTAGTGTTGGTTAGCTTATTTCAATCAATTCCAAGAAATAAATATTATACATTTTTTTCACAAAACGCAAGCAATTACTAATCCTAAAGATAAATAATTGGCAGGGTAAAAGTGACTGGGAGGAATAAGGAAGGGTATTTGGCTTATTATATTTATGAGGTTATTTTTACCTCATCACACTACATGGTGAAAGGTAAAATTAAGTTGGTTTGCACATTGAAGAAATCTTTGTATGGCTTAAAATAGAGTCCTAGGATGTGGTAGCA